>JAJKFY010000222.1:526472-610528 GCA_021066465.1 Trichoderma asperelloides | reverse complement strand
TGGAAGGAGACCCGGTAGAGTGCCGTTTAGAAGACCTGGGAGGACATTAGGAAGGGTTCCGTTTAAGAGACCAGGTAGAGTGGCGTTTAGGAAACCTGATAAAGTCCCGTTTAAGAGACCAGGTAGAAGATCAGGCAGAGTGGCATTTAGGAGACCTGGTAAAGTGCCGTTCAGCAGCCCTGGAAGGAGACCCGGTAGAGTGCCGTTTAGAAGACCTGGGAGGACATTAGGAAGGGTTCCGTTTAAGAGACCAGGTAAAGTGGCGTTTAGGAAACTTGATAAAGTCCCGTTTAAGAGACCAGGCAGAAGATCAGGCAGAGTGCTGTTTAGGAGAGTAGGCAGAGTGGTGTTTAAAAGACCTGGCAAAGTCCCGTTTAGGAGACCTGGCAGGAGACCTGGTAGAGTCCCGTTTAAGAGGCCAGGCAGAATATCAGGCAGAGTGCTGTTTAGAAGACCTGGCAATGTCCCGTTTAAGATACCTGGAAGGAGACCTGGTATAGTATTGTTTAGAAGGCCAGGAAGAGTGGCATTCAGGAAACCTGATAAAGTCACATTTAAAAGACCTGGAAGGAGACCTGGTAGAGTGCCGTTTAGAAGACCTGGCAGGACATTAGGCAATGTCCCGTTTAAGACACCAGGCAGAAGGCTAGGCAGAGTGCTGTTTAGGAGATCAGGCAAAGTGGCATTCAGAAGACCTGACAAAGTCCCGTTTAAGAGACCTGGCAGTAGATCAGGTAGAGTGCTGTTTAAAATGCCTGGGAGAGTGGTATTTAAAAGACCTAGTAGAGTGCCGTTTTGTAAATCACTAGTTAAAGTATTATTAAGCAGACCTGGCAGAGTGCTGTTTAAGAGGTCTGGAAGAGTGCTGTTTAAAAGACCAGGTAAGGTGCTGTTCAAAAGGCCGCCGAGTAAAATTCCACTCAAGAGATCAGCAGGTGAAGTACCGTTGAGTAGACCACCGGGTAATGTGGTATTCAAGAGACCGCCAGGTAAAGTTCCATTCAACAGGTTACCAGGCAGAGTACCGTTAAGTAGGCCACCGGGTAATGTGCCGTTTAAGAGACCTCCAGGTAAAGTACTGTTAAGTAGACCTCCAGGCAGAGTGCCGTTTAAGATACTACCAGGAAGAGTTCCGTTGAGTAGACCTCCGGGCAGAGTGCCGTCTCCTGTACTTCCTCCTATTTGATGTTCGAGACTGATTCCCACTCCGAGATAAATGTCGATAATTCCATCACCATTAATGTCAATACCTCCAGTGGCAGTAACGTAGGTATCTATATCTCCATTGCCATTTAAATCAACACCTCCGCCAAATTGAACCCAAATGTTGGGAATACCATCGCCGTTGGTATCAATGCCTCCGCCAGGTCCAATTACTGTATCAGGTGTTCCATCGAGGTTAAGGTCGACTGGAGAGCCAATCTGAATGCCAAGACCGATGCCGAGATTCCCAAGGTTAACGGGACTAGTGCCATTGCCTCCTGCAATGGGAATTCCCGTCACATTCGTACTATTTAGAGGACCAGTGCTATTGAGGTTCAGACCAGTGCCATTTGCACCAAGGAGACCGCCAGATCCAATAACACCAGGTAAAATTTGGATATCAGGGAAGCCATCTAGGTTGAGGTCGATGCCTCCACTGAGACTGATAATGCTATCGGGTGCTCCATCACCATTGATATCCACGCCACCCCCAGGCAAAATAGTAATGGTGAGAATGCCGGTAGCACTAAGGTCGATGAGACCTCCAGAACTAATCGCAGTGTCTGCTATTCCATCTCCATTGAGATCGACGAGGGAGCCAATGCCTATTTGGAATCCAGTAGCGATACCAAGGGTTCCAAGATTGCCAAGGCTGCCTATTAGACCTGAAACTAATTCACCTACAAGGCCAAACATGACAAAGATATCAGGTTTTCCATCGCCGTTGGTATCAATGCCTCCATTGGGGCCAATGACAACATCAGGAATTCCATCTCTGTTAAGGTCCACGAGGCCATCAGCGGCAATGATGATATCGGGAATGCCATCGCCATCGGTGTCAATGCCGCCTCCAATACCAATGGTAGTATCTGGCTTGCCGTCTCCATTAAGATCAACAAATGTGCCAGCGCCTATGTTTGCGAGAACAGGGGCAAGTGTATTGCCAATCGCACCCAGTACACCACCAAGGAAATTACCGAGCAGAATGGTCAGATCAGGTTTGCCATCTCCATTGAGGTCAATGATCCCGCCAGGAAGGACAAAGGTATCAGGTTTTCCATCACCATTGGTGTCGACTCCGCCACCATTCAAGATAGTAATGTCGGGCTTTCCATCTAAATTCATGTCGATACCTCCACCGACAGCAATTGTAACATCAGGCAGTCCATCACCGTTAAGGTCAACGCCAGCGCCGATAATAGATGTTCCGTTAATCTTCACGTCGGGCAGGTTACCAGCGCCGGTTGCAGTGCCATTGCCTGTTTGGTTGCTGGGGACTATGGCGCCAACAACTCCAATAATGGACAGACTCGGCTTGCCGGTGTGATTTACATCGATTCCCCCATGGGCATCAATCACAGTATCGGACTTGCCGTCTCCATTAGTATCGACTTGTCCATTGATTCCGATAAAGAGATCAGGGTTTCCATCGCCGTTAGTGTCTACGCCTCCATCAGGACCAATAACTGTATCAGGCTGGCCATCGCCATTGAGATCGATTCCAAGCCCGGGAAGCACAAGGCCGCCAGAGTTTCCATCTCCCCAAGTGTTAATTTGCGGGAGAATAATGAGATCCGGTTTGCCATCTCCATTAGTGTCGATACCACCAGTCAAAGTGACAAAGGTATCAACGATACCATCGCCATTTAGGTCAACACCGCCGTTAGAGTTCACAGTCAGGTCCGGCTTTCCATCTCCGTTTAGGTCAATACCGCCATTAATTCCAATGGAGGTATCAGGCTGCCCGTCGCCGTTGAGGTCGACACCAAGTCCGGGAATAGAGAAACCGCTACCAAGAAGCGCCGGTACTGTAACCGCCGTTCCATTGGATCCAGATGTGTTATTGCCACCAGTAACATTTGGAGGTTTGCTGAGTCCAATAGTGATAGTTGGTTTGCCAGGACCGAGGTTTATAGTGCTACCAAGGCTGACTACCAAGTCGGGCTTGCCATCGCCATTAAGATCTAAGCCGCCCAGAGCGTTAACAAAGATGTCATAGATTCCATCGCCATTGAGATCAATACCGCCACCTAGGCCAACATATGTGTCTGGCTTTCCGTCTCCATTGAGATCAACAGGGGTACCGGGTGGGATGATTGGCGTTGATGTTGCAAGAAGTATGACAGCGAGGATGAAAACATCTGGTCTGCCATCACCGTCTAGATCGATGCCTCCGTCAGGGGTTATTTTGGTGTCCGGTTTGCCATCTCTGTTAAGATCAACGTTCCCATTCAGACCAATTTGGATATCCAGCTTTCCATCTCCATTAACATCGACACCACCATCAATTCCGACTATAGTGTCCGGTATGCCGTCACCATTAGTATCAACTGGTGCACCAATGAGAGATATGCCATTTCCGGCACCAAGTACAAATACGATTCTGACATCAGGTATGCCGTCCCCATTAATATCCACGCCACCATCCAGGTCAACCATAGCATCTGGGATACCATCGCCATTGATATCAACGGTGCCGTCAACGTTAATAAAGAGATCCGGAACACCATCGCCATTAAGATCGACAGCACCATTAAGCCCAATATAAACATCTGGTACGCCGTCGCCATTTGTATCTATCGGAGTGCCAGCGCTCAGACTCACAATTGGGAGAGTGAAGCTAATGGTAGTTCCACTGGTAATGGGAGCGCCTCCAGTAATGATAGTGCCATTTCCAATGGGGTGGGTAACGATACTACCATTTCCAATAGGTTGAGTAACGATAGTGCCATTCCAAATGGGCTGGATAATAATAGTACTATTTACAATGGTTTGAGTAACAGCAGTGTTATTTCCAATAGGAAGGGTAATAATAGTACCATTTCCAATAGGCTGGGTAATAGTAGTGTTATTTCCATTGGGTTGAGTAATAGCAGTGCTATTTCCAATAGGAAGGGTGATAATAGTATCATTTCCAATGGGCTGAGTAACAACAGTGCCATTCCCAATGGGTTGAGTAATAATAGTACCATTTCCAATAGGAATAGTAATAGTACCATTTCCGATGGGTTGAGTAATAATAGTACCACCCCCCCCAATGGGTTGAGTAATAGTAGTGCTATTCCCAATAGGAAGGGTAATAGTAGTACCATCCCCCCCAATGGGTTGAGTAATAGTAGTGCTATTCCCAATAGGAAGGGTAATAGTAGTACCATTTCCAACAGGCTGGGTAATATTAGTGTTATTTCCAACAGGCTGGATAATAGTAGTGTTATTTCCAATGGGTTGAGTAATAGTAGTGCCATCTCCAATAGGAAGGGTAATGATACTACTATTTCCAACAGGTTGTTGAGTAACGATAGTGCCATTTCCAGTAAGGGTAATGATAGTACCATTTCCAACAGGTTGTTGAGTAATGATAGTACCATTTCCAACAGGTTGCTGACTAATGATAGTACCATTTCCAACAGGTTGTTGAGTAACGATAGTGCCATTTCCAGTAAGGGTTATGATAGTACTATTTCCAACGGGTTGTTGGGTAATGGTAGTGCCATTTCCAACGGGCTGTTGAGTAATGATAGTGCTATTTCCAGTAAGGGTAATAACAGTACTATTTCCAATGGGTTCAGTAATGATAGTGCCATTTCCAGTAAGGGTAATGACAGTATCTTTGCCAATAGGCTGGGTAATGATAGTAATATTTCCAATGGGTTGAGTGACGATAGTGCCATTTCCAGTAAGGGTAATAGTAGTGCCATTTCCAATAGGAAGGGTAATAATAGTACTATTTCCAATAGGAAGGGTACTAATAGTACCATTTCCAATAGGTTGTGACGTGTTAATGCCATTGGTTGCATGAGGGTACAGCCATATATCTGGTCTCCCATGCTCGTTAATATCAATGCCACCATGAGGGAGAACGGTAGTATCACCCCGGCCATCTCCATTCAGGTCCACGCCGCCACCAGGCGAAATAACCAGATCTGGCTTGCCATCTGCGTTTGTGTCAACACCAAGAAGAGGACCATGAGGCAGGCCACTTTGTAGGCCGGCAGATTCATCGCCGTGGCCATGATACACGCCATTACCATGTTGCTCGCCATTTCTATGTTGTTCACCGTGGCCTTGCTGTTCGCCACTGCCGTGTTCCTCGCCACTGCCGTGTTCCTCACCGTGACCGTGTTCCTGAACATGGCCTTGTGCTTCTCGATGACCATGCTCTTGATCGTGGCCTTGATCCTCACTGTGATCATGTTCTTGACCATAGCCTTGTTCTTCACTGTGACCGTTTGACAGTTTTGATGGCTCTATAACAACGATTGGAGGTTTACCAGGCTCAATCGGCGGCAAGGTGACTCGCGGGCCGTCAGGCTTTGCACCAGGAGCGGTAATGGTTATCGATTCGCTTCCGGGGTTGCCAACAACCACAATTGGGTGAGAATCGGGATGAGGCACTCCATTGTGACCAGTTGGAAGACAAGTACGAGTTGGAGCTTCAGCTTCTTTGTCATATCCTGGTACGGTAACCGTTAGGAGATGATCCGTGAAACCATGAGAACCGATGACGACTGTTGAAGGATCCCCGGGACCCCAGCCTGGAATAGTGACTTGATCACCGTTGGGGCCAGCCCCTTCGCATGTGAAGGTCGTTGGATTGGAGTATTTAGTAGCTTTTGGTTCGCAGATAATGACAGTTCCTTCACAGCCATGGCAAGTAGGATGAATGGTTGAGACAGAAGGTATCTGCCAATCGGCAGTAGATGTGTGTGTAACATAAGGATCACTAGTAGGTTCGTAATGAAAGACAGTTCCCGGGCAGACGGGACATTTAGGGGGCTTCGTTGAAGTAGCGTGCTCTGATTGACAAGTTGGCAGAGTGAGATGCACATAAGACTGCTTCTCCTCGGCAGTCTTGAAGTGTTTCTCTGGAGCACATGCGTTGATGCAAGTACCCAAATCAAGATACGTTGTAACAACAACTTCAACAGTCTTAACACCATCTTCATGAGCCCCCGCCGGGGTGAAAAGGAGTGGACCTAGGACGGCCGCCTTTGCCGCCCAGGAGAGGATACCGCCTGCACGGCGACTAGCCATATTGTGGAACCAGTCGTAGAGCAGTTACGGCAGACAAAAGCGCATGAAAGTGCAAAAAAGAAGAAAAAAACGAGCGTTAGGCTGTGGCCATTTCACATATGGGCTAAAGATCCACAGATCGATCATCATGTAGTATAATATATGAATCTGGAGATATAGAAAGGGGTTAGTGAATTGAGCTTCACATTTCAGTGTCAAATGGAACAATCCCAAGGAATGTTCATTATGGCCTTCAAAATGTGACAATGGCGAAATAAAGCTACCCTTTGAGAGAGCATTCGTAGCTATAAGGCCCATCCTTGGCAGTCTACTGACTGAGACTGGCGCGTTGCATTCCAAAGTCGCTCTTCAAAGAAAGTGCAGTATCAGCTCTCCCAGCGCCTTGGTTATTTCCAAGGTGAGGAAAGCTAGCCAAAATATTTCAGCTTCTCTAGCACAGAGCCATTCCATTACACCGCGTCACGTTAAAGTAGTTTGCCACTTATCAAGATTAGATCGCATCTGTAGCGAGCCGTCACCCCTCTGCAACGCATCTTGACACGTTAGATACATGTTTAGGAACTGCTGGTGCGATTCTTTACGCGCAGCGAGCATGAAGAGCATAATATCTGAGGGCAGTGGAATCGACAGATTGAACATTAATAACCCTTTGTATTGGCACATACATCGTCTTGGGCTTCAGAACTTAATTGCATCTTAGGCTCTTATTTCCACGGGTCAAGCTGAAATCAATTTTGTCCCAAATATGGGCGGTAGCTGAGCAGCAGCGTTATCAAATGTAGGCGTATTAATACTGGCCCCTATAACACGCCAAGACAACGAACTTTGTTCTAGACCGGCTCTTATACACCGTTGCCAGGTTGCCTGAGACATCGATGCTTTGACAGGAAGGTCGTGTGAGACCAGCCCACGTATGGTGCTCTCCCTAGGGAGGGGCTATGTTGTCCATGACTGTTGGAACAGCAATGCCTGCATTGCTTTTCAGCTTCTAAACTATTAAGGAGTGAGCTTGAATGCCGAATACGGCTGGTGAAAAGCAGACGAACCTCCTCGTTTCATTAGCACCATACCGATTGAGGCACCCCTTGCAGCCACACATCTTAGAAATGGAGAGCTATCAGTTTGTAGTTGAGCTCAACTATTATTGCTAGTACATATATAAAAAAATGCTATTTTCGTTTTCTTAGCCCAAAAAGTGTTATTTCCATTTTCTTAGCTTCTTATTTAATCTAACTTCAAGAAGTGCAGTGTCTGTAGCATACTCAATACGAGCATTATGCCGTCTCACGACACCAACATACCATATGGCACGAAGAAACGCGAGCTCTGCACACCCTGAGACACGGAACGGCCCGGACTGTATCGATCTCAGCTGAATACTCTCTTCAGATCTAAGTCAGGGCTACTACTATTACTACTACTAGTTTGCCGGAGACAATGGCTCGCTGGGGCGGTTCCCTAATTAGGGGGCGCTGGCCATGTCTCAGCAACGCTGGCTAACGTGGTTCGCGTCTTGAATGCAGTTTTAGCGCGGAGACGCGTCTGAAAGAGTACACTGCGCCTCATCAAGTGTTGGTTCAGGGCTTGCAAGGCTTCTAAAGGGTGTTCCATATCGAGACATTTTTGAAACTCAGACTAACTACGTGATCACGTCTTCCAGGGTTTTGATTATGGAAAGAATGGCATACAAAATACGAGATTTAAGTAGCGATTGTAGACTAAGAAAATATGCTTAAAGCTGACCCCGTTTCCGAATATTTCTAAAATTACAATTGTTGCTTCCCATTGGCACATATGATATAGAGGTTAGTCATTCACTATTCCCCGGTTATAAGAATATACGCTTCCAACTACTAGCCCCTTTCCCTTGAGCTCTCTTCCTCTTTGAACCCTGGTACTTTTCTTCAAAATCCGGAGACCCTTCTGACACCAGCAGCCCCAACGATCCATGAGTTGCCTAGTTTAAACGCACCCGGCCCCCCTAACTGGGAGTCCACTTTTCCCATGGCCATATTTGTTAAGAAAGTTCCCAGGTGATCAGTTGGTGAGTGCATCCCTTTCATCAACGGTATTAAAGGCGTCATCAATGCTGCTCCAACCTTATAGACTGCGCCTGGATCCGGGATATATGGCAGAATAGCTTTGTGCTGTCTCGGATCCACAAACCCCGGCCGCACAGAGTCTGCACGCAAGCTCGTCGACATCTCAGCCGTCATATCACTCAGCTGTTTTTCAGTCTCTCCCTTGACGCGAGCAAAGATGGCCGAGAATCGACCCGGGGTCTGCGTAGCGCCCTCGCCTGATACATAAATGAACCGAAAAGGCTCTGATGGCGTCGTCGTCAATGTCGCAAAAGATTTTGCAGCAGCGATGGTATAATCCTTGGTGATCTTGACGTATTCTTCTGCGTTAACCTTGGTCTGGCTGATGCCCAAGGCCCAAACACAGGCCTTTGCGCCTTGAAGCTGCTTCAACACCTCGGAGTCGTATTTCTCAAAGTCCCGATGAATGATGACGTTGATTCGAGGATCTTTGGAATCAGTAGCCATCTGCACAGGCTTGCGACTGAGGATGGAGATTTTGGTGATGTCTTTGGCCTTGATCATAGCGTCCAAGACGCCTGATCCCACGAGGCCCGTGGCGCCAGTTAGAATGATATGCATGGTGATGAAGATGAGTTGTGTGGTGTAGTAGAGCTGAAGGGGGGGGGATGCTTATAAGGAGGGACGCTGCCACGAGGTTCCGGCGCTATCAAGCAGAGAGGGTAACCCCCTATTACGTAGCCACAAATGAGAGAGTGAGTATAATATATGCTAATGAGCTGTAGAAAATGTCAAGTGAAATGTAATGTTCTAGTAGAACAGCCAGAGAGCCGGCATCCGCAAATATATATATTCATACGATTCATACGTGCATGTGAGGCGCTGCAAATTCCAGCTACTACCTACTACATAGGTCTAACTCCAGCCCAATAAGGCATTACACGTATCTAGGTTCGGACATAAGCGGCTGCTGACAGGATATTTCCCTAATTAGGCATTTTGTGGCCCCTTGGAGGTTGCGGAACTCGTGCAACTCCGCCTATTCCACCGCTAGGCCGCTCCACTCGCCCGGTTTATACAGTACCAGGTGATAGTATCTCCGGATGAGCCTGAGAGAGCAAAGGAGATCGGTGTTGATATCATAGTCTGGCGTCGAGGGAGCATACTAACGACGATTACAGAGCAGGTATACCTACTATACAGCTGTTTGTTTGGTGATGAATACAGGTATTTATGAATTTGTACACAGTATTAGCTGATGCCCGAATTGGTATCCCTAGGTAGCGGATCAAGGTGCTCTTAAAGTGAATACTAGTTAAGCATATCTTATCAACCATCTCCAATAAATAGCATCCAGTCCAAAGGAATTGATATTTAAGATAACTTCTAACATGCCAGAAAACAGGATAATGATGCATGAGCTCATCAAAGCCGCTACGCCCTAAGCTAGCTTTTCGCTCACATAAGCTGACCGTACCCTATACAAACCAACTTGGGTGACTTGATAATGAAGCAAAATCATTTAATGATGAATTTGAGATCATGATGCATATTAAGCTTTTCCAAGTAGAAAATAATTGGTCCAAGCAGGCAATGATATGATAGGTTGAACGCTTCAAGTGCGGTTTGTGCGGCAAGCCAACATATACATACATATATACCCTTCGTGTTGTGCGACATTTATTTTGCACAGGCTAGGGATTTACTCCATCAACCTCAACCCAATATCGTCTTCATAAAACCAACTTCAGCACATACTAAAGAACTGAGCTCTTGCGACATCCATCTTACACAAATATCCACTTATAGCTAGATATGGGCACGGATATTGACGTACTGACAGCCACTGCTGAGGAGCTCCAGCAATTGCTGAGCTCATCTACCGACGTCACCAGCAAGCATCTCGTCCGAATATATCTCTCACACATCAAGCGTCACAATGACTATCTCAAAGCGGTAATCAGCATAGCTCCCGAATCGCTCCTCTTAGAGAGAGCTGGCATGCTGGATGAGGAGAGAAAAAATGGCAAGCTCAGGAGCCCACTTCACGGCATCCCCATCCTCATCAAAGACAACATTGCAACCCACTACGGTTCAACTGGCCTTGATACAACGGCTGGTAGTTTAGCACTAGCCAACTCGAATCCGCGGATCAATGCACCTATTGTAGATCGGGTAAGCCACCATACCAGAATTAATATTCAATGATGAATGATTAGCTAAATGAATTGGGTCCCAGCTGCTGGAAGCAGGACTCATTGTCTTAGGTAAAGCTAGCCTGTCGGTAAGCGTTCACCAAGGCCAAGTTGTTAAATTCGAGAACCGGCGGCTAAGACGTAAATTTAGGAGCTATCTTGGTGGAAGTACGTGGCCCTATTCCATTACTGTTAACTATCATATTGCTGATGTTAATTATTCGCTAAGAGGTAAAAATTTAATCTGCGGATGGAATGCGGTTAGCGGACAGGCCCAGTCTCCTTATGTAAAGGGAGGTATTCGTCCAGATGATTCATTTGCGGGCCATAGTGTAAGTAAAGTTATCGTGGCTCTCACATCCGCAAATGACTAATCTAGGTATTATTGCTTTCTGTGATGCTCTAGAACCCGGGCGGGTCTTCATCTGGCTCTGCGATTGCGGTCGCGGCAGGGTTTGCTCCAGTTAGCATTGGTACCGAGACATTTGGATCGCTAATGTTGCCTGCTGGCCGAGCTGCCTTATATTCAATTAAACCTGGTCGCTCGCTCATCTCTCTTACGGGGATCGTCCCCATTTCTAGCTTTTCCGATCAGCCAGGCCCTATGACAAAGACCACCAAAGACTTGGCTATGCTGATGGACATCATCACCGATCCCGGTAACATTCCACCGGGCGGCTACGCCTCACGGGTAACAGGCTCGTGGGACGGCCTCAGGATTGGGACAGTGGACCCGGAAATATGGAAGTATACTCCGGACGTTCGAAAGATCCTTGATGAAGGCATGGAGAAGCAGCTAGTGAGTGTTTATAAATGATGTTATCTATTACTGAGATTTCGTCTGTGTTACTAAGCGAGTCAGATCGATCAAGTTCGATATGCGTATGAAGTTATCAAGAAACACGCACCGGTGTTTAAAGATAATGTCTTCTTGAATTTTGTTGAAACATTTTTTGTTGATGGCGAAGAAATTTTACTCAAGATATTCGGTAGGTTAAATATTTATCACTATGGAAGGTACATTCGCTAAAGTACTGGTAAAATAGAGAAGGGTTTTAAAGAGGAGCTTGAGAATTATATCAAACTGCTGGACACCCCTCAGATCAAAACGTTGGGCGAGTTGATTGCTTTCAACAAGGCGCATGCTGATAAAGAGCTTCCTCCGGGTAACATGAAGACCTATGAGCAGCGGTCGGTTTTGATGTCTGCTAATAAAAATTCTAGGATACGATAACCAGGATGTGCTTGAACTCTGCGAAAAGACTAACGTGACTTCAAAAGACTGTGTGTCTTATGTTTCCCATTTGACTAAATTCGGTCGCGATCAAGGCGTCGACAACATATTTAAAGAACACGGTCTTAACATCATAATGGGGCCACTCGAGTCACCATTGTATTACTTTGCTGCGGCCTGCGGTTCGAACCCCCCGTTTCTCGCATTTGCAGTAAGAATTTATACTAATACCTTGGCGTTAGGATATCCTGTGGCTGCTATGCCGCTCGACTATCTTGACTATAACGGACGACCTCATGGGCTTTGTGCAGTTGCCAAAGAGGAGGGCCTTCTAATCCAACTTCAGAGTGCTTATGAGAGAAACTTTCCCCCGCGAAAGCCGCCGAGTTTGTGAGCTTAAAGTAGATGATGTATCGTAACTTGATCTGCTTCTGTACTGAATTGACATATTTATATGTCTATTAGTTATGTACTGTGAATCTCAGTAGATCTCATGGCCACAAATATGATGCATCATTAAACTCAGTATAATTAGATATTTGCTCATTTTTATTAAAACATTACCCCTCTATGGGTGTATCCCAGTTTGACCAGAATTCTTACAATAGTTTACACTAGTATATATA
Source organism: Trichoderma asperelloides (assembly GCA_021066465.1). Classification (NCBI taxonomy): domain Eukaryota; kingdom Fungi; phylum Ascomycota; class Sordariomycetes; order Hypocreales; family Hypocreaceae; genus Trichoderma; species Trichoderma asperelloides. The sequence goes on along the minus strand of JAJKFY010000222.1, from coordinate 598,194 downwards.
CTCCATACACCCTTCCTTATATAGACTGAAATAATAAAAGAGAAAAATAGCCCTGACGAAGATGGAACAAGTCATAGCATCGTTAACACACCAATCACAAAACCCGCTGCGCCAGTAGCCAGTCCAACGTTGACGCCCCAAATTGACCGAGACGCTGCATTTAACTTGGCACCTCCAGCATTTGCTGCCGTCGGCCTCACGGCCTGGACATGGATGCTGCTCGCCAAGCTGTCCTTAGCTGGGCTGTATTGTTGCGGCGGGAAGCCACAGACCGACATGATAACCTGTACATCTGTGCTATGAAGTTAGCATTTAAGACGTGGCGGAGGTTTGAACGAATACCACTCACCATTTTGCGCATCAGCAACCATACTTACACAGCTAGCGCATAGCCCAGCAATCTCTGCCACATTAAAGCTCTCATTGGAGCACACACACTGCTCCTCTGCATTTTCCGTTATTCCCCATCCGCCGGTTTCACCCCCCACATCTCCATCTGAGCCCAGAATAGTCGGCGTCATTGACTTGTGTTGGCCGGTAGTGGTTGTTGAAATGGTAGCCAGATCTGGAGTCTTCATCCCTTTCTTGACCGAAGCGGACGACATGGTTGACCGAGCATTTGAGGTTGTACTTGGCGTAGGAGCTGGACGTGGTACTGTAGTGTCCGTTGAGATAGCATTACTTGATGGGGTTGGAAGAGGTTGGACCGACGGTCGCATAGTAAGATGGCTGGTTGGTAATGGAATGGATACTGGAATTTTCGAGGAACGAATCGGTGACGATGACGATGACAATGATGACTGTGGCCATGAGGCTGGTGGTAACGGCGATGCGGGCGGCTCTGGTGGAAATAGACTATGTAACAACCCTAGTAATCCGGAGGGGAACGACGTAGGCGCTGCGACGATGACTGTAAAATGCTTCTCGATCCGTTCGATTCGCTCGCCATCAAGGCATTTGGCCCGCTTTGGATGATGTGCGTTTTCATTCAAATTACCTTCGAGACTCCCTAAAGATCTTTTTGGACTGCACATCGAACTCAGCTCGACAATTGGTCCGCAGATGGTGGCACACATGGCAGGAATAGAGTTAAGGGGGAGTGCTTCTGCAGCCACCAATGACAGAATGGCCAAGAATACAATCAAGCTGAGGTAGTAGGCCGCCATAACGCCTCAGAGGAGCCGCTCACTGCCTATTCGACCCCAAGAAGAATACCGTTTTCGGTATATGAAAGGTCTTGAAAGACCAAAAAAGTCACAGCGCGATGCTGACTTGCAGCCAAGCGTGCCTCCCGCACAGAACAGAGATTTACACGATGGAGAGTGGTGAACTAATAAAGGTTTGAAAGGCCTTTCAAGAGTAGACATCTATAGTTTCAGATCTAGATAATATTGTGCAGGTACTCGAAGATAAGATACGTGAAGAGAGTATAGCTGCCTATTGGTCCGGCATGAGGGTGGTCTACTGAAACGTGCCAAAGGGGCTGTGTGGCAACCTGCCTTCTAGAAATGCCTTGATACAATTATCTATCCTGGAAATGTCTTCCACGGTGGAGTAGCTATATATATATATATGCAGGCATACATAACGCAAGCTCATACCTTTCCGCAGATAATATTCGTTCATTAAACATATTTTGACTTGGCACGATCGATCGATCTATCTGTTAATTCCCCAGACAAGTGCATCAACAAACGACGCAGTGAATAAACACTGCCCGCCAGGTGCTATTTCCGCCTGTAGCAAGCCTCAAACCCCAAAGACTCCTCGAACAGGGCTCTGAAACGAGCCGTGTCAGTGACAGGACGAAACGCAATGCGAAACAAGATCACGCAAAAGCTTTTACCCGGTGCGCGGCGAAAGGTCAACACAGCTGCACTCGCACAAAGGAGGAAATGACATGTTGTCGTTCATATGACATGTGTTAATAGATAAATGAAAAAGAAACAAAAAAAAAAAGAGAGTTAGAAACGAGAGCAAGCGAGCAATGACGAAACACATGCACCTACTCTTCGCGGCATCATTCCTATTTGGGACGACTGCAAGTCTGCGCCTCGATGCTCATTGGCTCCGACAGCCTCTCCTAGAACAAGGCAAGAAAGCCGCATTTCAATTTCAGGTCTCCCTCTGACAATATATAGCGCAGCGCCTCATACATGAGATGAGCATCGTAATCACCGACGAGGCGGACCAACTAGCCGCCATGATGACCCGGCTGCCTAAGGAGGAGCACAGAAAGGAAGAATAGAATAGAGAGCAAGGAGGCTTAGGTAAAACTAGCGGCACGTCTAAGCCATGTGGCACCTCTTCGCTACCGCCGCAGGGAAAATCCTTCAAACGTGGCTCAGGCACTTTTCATCATTCCCCCAACCGCCTCCCGTCTAACCCAACTCAGCTTTATAGCACGAGAAGCGATTCGAGCTCCGCTTTTTTGCTTTTCCACTCGCATGCAGGCTTATTCCAGCTAAGAAGCAACTAGACCGCAGCTTTACCCATCTAGGCTTTATACCACGAAATTCACATCACAAGAACACCAAAACCCAGCCCCAGGGGCAGTAGGAAAAACACACGTAAACCAAAGACGCGACAGCCTCTGAGGCGCATCACCGCCCTAACACGGGCCCACCTGCGACCCTTACCTAAAAGTTCCAGAGATGGCGGGTGTAGCCGCTAGAAGGAGCATCATAGCACGAGCTGAATCATCTCTCTCTGTGAAGATCCTCCCCCCCAGCTGAGCAGTGCCGCCTGGTTGTGATTCGTCGGGCCCGGATCCCGGCAACGCTTTTCTGGTTGTCGGGGCATTGTTGGCTCTGGGCTCGGCTGCAGATTTTAGGTTGACAATGCTTGCTGCTTGACTATGATGTTAGCGGCGTTTCTTGTGATGTTATAGGAATGGATACACATGTGCTTGGGCGGTTAGTTTAAAAAGACTTCCATGCCTTCATCTTTTCCCCTTTCGCCTTGTTCGAGTGTTGTGGTTGTGGAACAAGCCTCAAGTCAAATCGACCTCGTCCATCTATCCAACCGGCCAGCATGCTCAACTCTCACGAATCCCTGGGCATCGCCCAACTCGTCTTCTACGTGCCCATCGTCCCAGCCGCCATCTGGCTCTTTAAGCGCAATGGCAGAATCCGCCCACGCCTCGCCTGGTGGCCGTTGATTCCTTTTAGTCTGAGTACGCTTTCTCTCCATAACACGAGATGACTTATAAGAATGGAACTGGTTGAATCTAACATGTCTGGCTTGGAATAGTGCGTCTGGCTGGTGGTCCTGTCCTCGTCGCTTTTGAGCAGAAACCTAGCATTGGACTCTACGTCGCAGCAATTATCCTCCTCAACGTCGGTGTTGTGCCTCTTATTATAGCTACTCTAGGCTATGTGCGCATCGTGTAAGTACACCCGTCCAACTGCATATGCCCTAGAGGCCAGGTGATTTCCAAGTAAAAAAAGGGAGACAAAATATACTGATTTAGCATGCTATAAACAAACAGCCTTCTCGACAATTATAGCTCCAATCCTCAAGCGAACAAAATCGGTACCATCCTACGTCTCTGCATCGTCGTTGCCATCGGCCTCCTTGCTGCCGGCGGAGGTGTCAGCTCCATCGGTACATCATCTGCAATGAATACCAGCCGTACGCTCACTCTCGTCGGATACATCGTCTTCGCCGTCGTTCTCGCCGTTCTCATATCCATGATGTCGTATTTTTATAAAAAGAAGCACACTCTTCTTCCCAGCAGCCAAGCTGTATGTAATTACCTAACCGTTACAATTATATCACAAGTTTTTACTGACAAACGATATCCATCTTAGATCTTACGCGGTGGCCTCCTTGCGTCCCCATTCCTCATTATCCGTACCGTCTTTGGTCTTCTTGAAGTTGCCCTTCAAGATAGTGCTACCTCACCCTTCAGCCCTGTTGAGGGCAATGCTGTAGCCTTTGGGTTGATGGCCTTGCTGCCCGAATACATCGTTATACTCACTTATCTCTACACTGGTTTCTCGATCCCTCCTGACCGAGGTGCTCCGGCTGCCGTAGAGACAATTACGCAGTCCGCCGATAAAAGCAATGTCTAAGTGATTTTGCTTTCAACTTCAAAGGCTTTCGGATTTGTTTACAACCATAGACGGTGTAATGAGAACTGCGATGGGCTTACAAGGAGATATATTTGTGGAAATATCACGGGAATGAAACTGCTAATCATGGGTAGAGCTTGGTGGACTGCATACGCAGTGTGCTCTGTGCAAGTTTTCGCCTCACTGTTTCGGATACCCCCTTCTTTATTATTATATTCTTCATTTTGTCAATATATTTCGAGTACTATTTCTAATATACAAAGCCTTCATTCCTTCATTTCACTGCATCAAATACCCAAGTATACCAAGCATTCAAGTCTAGATTGTTCAAGCCAATTTATCTAGAAGTTGTGGCGGTGAGGCTAGGAATACCAAAAAGGCAAACGTAGTGATCGCCCTTTGTTCTCTTTCACGTCAGGCAACCACCCGCCAGCAAAACAAATTCTTTACCAATTGATGCAGCGCCTCTCATCTGCAGTCACTTAACGTAACCCTAATCTTTAATTAAAAACAAATACAAGGTAGGTCGTTTGTTCTAGGCCCACCTGCATTACCAATGAATGCACAGCCACAAAAAAAAGGAGTAGCTAAAAGGTCGTATAGCCTCATCCCGCCTTTTAACTCTGAAGAAAAAACCGCCAAGAATATTTCACGCGTCTTAGAATCGGTGCTGGCGACCAACGCTCTCCACGCGAACGCCCAGCTTCACCATCTCGCGAGAGTCGATGACACCACGGCCATCAAACACCCATCGAGGCTTGGCCATGGTTTCGGCAATGCGCACCCAGTCCAATCGCTCCTTGGGCTTGTACTCTTCGGCGCTGCCCATTCCGGTGGCGAAGCCGTTCTCCTCAGACTCCCTGGCTTGGATACAGTCGGGGCAGTCTTCGTCGCAGTCCGGCTCGACGTTGAATCGATCCAGAGGGTCTTCAGAAGTCTGACCATCGCGCTGCACCAAGTGCTTGTGCAGTGCCAAGAGATCGTTCTCTGTGGGAGTTGACTCCTTGAACGGTCTTGGGTCTGACTTGGGGTTGGGCTTGCGGCCGATCATCTTGGGAGCGGGCTGATCCACAGGGGCTGGGGCGGGCTTGGGAACAGGCTGGTTACGGAACTCGTCGAATTCGGTAGCGATGACGACGGCAGTGCTATCCTTGCAAGCATCATAGGCATTTCCATAGACCTGGACACTTGCTGTGATTTGGGGTCCGAGAAGGGCCTTGATTTCGTTCTTGACAACAAATGGGTTGCAGCAAGGGTCAAACACAGCAATTTCGCGAGGGCGCTCTTCCAACAAGGTTTTGATCATTTCCAGAGCAGGTGCCTCACGGGTATCTGATGTGTTCTTCTTGAAGGCGTATCCAAGAATGGTAACCTTCTTGCCTACAAGGGTGTTGTTGAGGCACTTGATAACACGGTTGGTGAATCGATCACGAGCATACTCGTTCATCTTGACGACCTGTCTCCAGTATTCGCCCACCTCGGGCAGGCCCATGGTGTCGGCGAGATACACAAGGTTGAGGACATCCTTCTTGAAGCAGCTGCCACCGAATCCAATACCGGCCATCAAGAACTTATTACCGATACGGGGATCGACACCGATAGCGCGAGCGACCTCGTCGACATCAGCACCGGTTTGCTCGCAGACAGCGGAGATGGAGTTGATGCTGGAAATTCGCTGGGCAAGCATGGAGTTGGCGACCAGCTTGGCAAGCTCAGAGGACCATACGTTGGTGGTCAAGATGCTCTCGCGGGGAACCCAAGCGGCGTAAACTTCGAGCAGAGCCTCGGCAGCTCGCTTGCCAGAAGGAGTAGGGGCAGAGCCGATGAGGATTCTGTCGGGGTATAGAAGATCGTTGACGGCAGTTCCGGCAGCCAAGAATTCAGGGTTCGACAGGATCTCGAAGTGGACGCCAGGACGGTGCATGGCGAGCTATTCAGGGAGAGTGGATGTCAGAATCAGACTTGGGTAATGCGATTGGGGAGCTACGCATGTTGCTACTTACAGTGTCTGCCACCAGCTGGGCAGTTCGGCAAGGAACGGTGCTCTTCTCGACAATGATGGCGCCCTCGCGAGCGTACTGGGCCACAAAGCCGGTGACGGCTTCAAAGGCAGTCATATCAGTAGCGCTGCCAGCGCCAACACCGCGCTCCTTGGTGGGGGTATTTACAGCTACGAGGACGATGTCGGCCTCGGCAATGTGGCCGGCAACGTCGGTGCTGAAGAAGAGGTTGGGCTCTCGTCGAGCAACTGAGGTCTCGCCCTTCTCCGAGACTGATGTCTCGTCGCTGGGCTGGCCAGAAACGGTCGTCTCGCGGCCACCGTCACGGGCAATGCGGACAATGTCGTGCAGGCCAGGCTCGTAGATGGGAGGGTGGCGTGAGTTCCATCTGCGGATCCTGGTCACGTCTCGGTCCACAACGGTGACCTTGATGTGCGGGTTCTGGAAGGCAATGACTGCGGCGGTAGGGCCACCTATTCCGCGACAAGAGTCAGCATTCAGATCGGGATCACAGCTTGCCCAAAGAAGAGCCCGGCCGTCGAAGCGAAGCGAATCGACGTGTCCTGTGGCACTTCTCTGGCCAACTAAGCCGAGGAGCACCACCAGGCGCGGGAGCTACATACCAACATAACCAGCACCAACGCAGCAAATGTTGCGGATGGTGATCTTGTCGCCGTTGGCCTGGCTAGCAGAGCCATTGAGGCTCAGCTGCTGGACCGAGTCGAGAATTGTTTCGGTGAGCGAGCCCATGGTGACGTGGTTGGAGGGGCAGAAGCGAGAGACGAAGATATCCGGGACGGTGCAAAGTGCAACGCGCAAATGCAAGCAGTGGCTTCAGCGAGGGGATGGGGATCCTGTCGAAGGAGGGTATCAGGATCAAGCCCGGTTCTGCGAGATATAAACGAAGCAACTCCTGAGAGGAGATAAATAATGCCACTAAAAGCAAAAGAAAGGAGTTGGGGATAGGAATCGAGTCTTGGCATGAGGGTAGATTTAATAAGCCAAGAGAGAAAATGCACGCGCGTCTAGGCCCGTTCTGGCCGCAGGCGCTACTGCTGCCGTTTATTGCCTGTCTCGAAGCAGCCTTACCGGGTCCGCTAGCGTATCTGGTGGTGACGAAACAGTACCGAGGACGTACCTCTTTCGAAGCCGATTAGGTACTTATATGGAAGGTATAAAATTGAGGCACCACAAAACTGCCGATCGTGCTTATATAAATGCTACCCAGGTGTTTGCATGTGAGTGCTGGTGGCATTATAGACATTATAGAGAACAGAGGAAATTTCATTCTCGTCCATAAGATTGATTGGGGTTAAAAAGTAGAAGAAGCGTCTCTGTTTCGTTTCAACGCCGCGGCGCTTCGGCACATGGCGCTGGGTACTAGGAACTTCGCAGTGACTTGGCGCCGGCACCGAGCCAGGTACTAGTGGATCGGCTGGTGCGTGCGTATTTCCCCGTTGCGTCAGAATTCCACAGACGCTAAGCAAAAAAACAGAGGGGCCAGTGGAAATCTCGACGAAGGCAATAGGCTAGAACGGCATTGAGTTTGATGAAAAACCCAAGTTAGCACCCAGATTATTGGCACTACCTCGCCTGTAGTACGACTCGGAAGCCAGTAGTAACGCATACGTGTACTGTAGGTGCTAGGTATATATGTATGGAGGTATGTGTCGGGTCGGAGTACAGGGACGTGCCGGCCAGCATGTGAGAATCGTTGAAAACAACAAACTTACTAGGTAGATAAGATGCCAATGAAACACCAATGTAAAATACCTAGACATACATGCTGCATGAGGTAGAACCTGAAGGCGGTGAGTTGCTGCAACTTCGACCCGGCCAAGGCCGATAAACGACTCCATCGACGCAGCTCATTGCCTATCAGAGCCAAACCCTGACTGGTGTCTTGGATTTGTGTCATATCACCCATTGTTTTTTTTTTTTTTTTTTTTTTTTTTTCTTGTTTTCTTCTTCTTCTTCTTCTTCTTCTTCTTCTTCTTCTTCATGGCCCAAGTAGCACCGAGTCACTTGACTGATGGCAACTTCGTCCGACTTGCACATATGATTTACTACCAGCCAATCCAAATCCGGCCCAACACCGCAAATATACACGTGGTTCCTGCGTCGCCGTTTTCAGGGCCTGCGCGTTTTCGGACGCCTGTTTAATAGAAGACATAGTGTGGACGGGGGCATTAATACAACGGACGCTAAAGTGACAGGCCTGCGAAAAGAGGTGTGCTGAAAAGTGTGATGGCCATCAGCTGCGTTGCGCCAAAGCTCACAGAGGCTTGACAATAGGAGGCGATAACGACGCCACATGCCACATGCTGGTAACCAATCGCCGCTGTAGCTGCTGCTCCGACGAAAAGACCATGATTTTGCATGTACAGCAGACAGGCAGCCGAGCAGCTGGACGCAAACAAGACGGAACCACCACTACCGAGAAGTGCGAGTAGCACATACATACCCGCCCCCCGCCCATCCGTCGTCGAAAATATCCACACTATCGTGACGGGGCCCCTGATAAACCCCATACAGTTACGCCATCAAGTGGAACGACCGTGCGCTCCTGGAAAAGTGCACGAATACGGAACAGGTATTTGCGGGAGGATGAGCAGCTTTATCACCGCTAGTGACAAGGGAAATGCATACATAGTAGGGCAGATGCTAGTTGCATGTACCGAAATCGAAATGCTCACGCGACACGGATTTTGTCGGGTTCTCATTGCAGCCATTTACCCTTGGTGAGGCTGAAGCTGGTTCCCCAAGGCAGTAAGCCTGAGCATGTGTTTGTATGAAGAAGAAAAGGAGTTGTATCGAAGCGATTTCGCACACGGCATTCTGTTCATGGCCGGATGGATTTCCATCTTGCCATTGGGGCATGGGGTCTTGAGACTTCTCAAGGGGTCATGCTGAGCATTGGCGCTGTTGAGGGTCAAGCGACTTACTGTATGTATCTGCCGCGCGAAGAGTCTTCCTTCATTGCGATACGAAATTGGTCAGGCACTGATGACGCGGTGCGGCTGAGAGCACGAGGGTCGTGTCTCGCCTGATATCGGGTATTACGGCCATTAGCCCGCTAGGACCTAGGCGCAGTGCTTTGGTCTGCGTTCGCCATACGGAACGCTTGTGTGAACATGCTGCCTGTCTCATGTTAAGTGCAAGAGCAGCGCTAGCCTCATAGACGGATAGAAGAGCCGCCTGGTTGGTGTTGTTATAAGTGCTTGGGTGCTGCAAAGCTACGCTGAGGTAACCTAGAATAGCTTATGTCTATATGTATAAATTATCTAAATACATGGTTACGATATCTAATAACAAAGAAAAAGAAAAAGAAAAAGAAGAAAAAGAAAAAGGAAGAGAGTGAGCAACACTGCTTGGTAACCTAATTTTCTTTGTATCCTGGGCTGAATTGCTTGGTAGAATCAAGACCGATTACCCCTGTCGCGGCCGCTTACATGTCATTACCCAGCCCGATTAGTCTTCTTCGTGCTTCACGCCGGGAAGATTTGCTACCAAATTCAAAATTCTGTCTGTCAAAATCAAAGCTCGTTTTTAAACAAGTAAATGGATCGGGTCGCATTTTTTATGCGCCCCAGGCGCGGCACGCGAATCGTACATGCTGCGCCCCATTATCCGCGCCCAAATTGCTCGTGGCTAGGTACGTGTAAGAGCTCTAGCTTCATATTCGCTGTCTCACAACGTCAGTCACTTGAGCCAAGTATCACACATGACTGCGACGTATAAGCGCTTTCTTTTCTCAAAAAGGGCTCATCAGCTCCAGGTTGTTGGGCTTTTTGACGCTTTCACTTCTTAAACCTCCCGTGTCCAACCACGCACAGCACGAGGGTCGCTCTCCAGGCGCCGATTCGCAGCTTTCGCCGTCGCAGCGCACCAGTCGCCAACTGAGCTTCTATTGGCCAGCGCTAGCAATGTGGCTGCGCGGCGGCTCCTGATTCGCCCGTCTTTACTCTCATCGACTCTCTTCACTTGTACCTTGCTTAACTTGAGTCTTTTGAACTTGACTCGCCTTCTGTCGTGAGACAGAATTAGGCAAGGGTAGAGTAAAAGGAAGGTCAGGCTTTCCTGGTCAAAGTACCTTCTGCGGCAACATGCTCTAGTCACAGTACGCAAACGTTGATAAGAACTACACCTTCTCAGGCAGAAGATGTAAGATGAAAGATGCAGCTGATATCGACTGGCCGTGTGAGGCTGTCCGTCGCTTTTGGTCAACTAACAGCGCTGCACCTGCATAGATAGCATCGTAGGAATGGTGTAAGGTCATAGAAATATATACTGAATCCGTATATGAGGCTTGATATCGGTCCATCCGGCGCTTCCCTCGCTACATGATGCTCAGCCATACAGTATGGCGCATTTGCAGATCTGGTAGGTACCTTACCTAGTATTACACAGCAACATGCCTCTCTCTCCCCACGCTATTTAGTCTCTATTTCTGCGCTTCCAACCGACGAACTGCGTGCAGAGCATGCCCCTCGTGCCCACTCTCTTGTTATCCTATTGTATGTAGCTTCCCATGTCTCAAAGCCACTCCCGTCATGCGCAACATATCGGATGGACCCACGTGGGATTTCCTCATATGAAATATAGTTGGGCATCTAGATCCAGCTTCAAAACAGTAAAAAGGAAGCACACTCGCTGGATGATGATGAACCACGACCTACTGTCCCTCAGAGCAACTTCTCTTCTCGTCTCTTAGACAGACCTCAACGCAGAGCCGTTACGCCTCTTACTCACGGCTGCCATGGCATCAGCATCGCTTAATGGACCAGCTCATTATCCAGAGCATGATCTGTCCGAGTTCCCAGTCTCACTCAAAGGGAAGCGCATTCTGCTCTGCACCGAATCCTTTGGCCCTGTCAATGGAGTGAGTCGGACAACTCTGATGCTGGTGAACCACTTGCGTGATCATGGTGCCCAAGTTGCGGTTGTCGCTCCTCATAATCACACCAACCACAACACCTTTTCGCCACCTCCCTCTCCCACGCTCTCTCCTGCAGACAAACAGCCAGAAGTCAGGGTAACCGGATATCCCTTGCCTTTCAACCCGGAACTGTCCATCGTTTATCCCGTCCGCAACTCAACCCTCTATTCTCGTACCTTTGGCGATGATGCGCCGCCTGATCTCATCTATCTTGCATCTCCTGCAAGTCTGGGCTTCCAAGTCATGCTACAACTGAGGCAGCAGCCAAAAGAGAAGCAAATTCCCATCATTTGCAATTTCCAAACAGACTTGGCTGGTTACTGTTCTATTCTTTTCCCAGCGCCACTCAGCCACGCGGCCGTCTTTGCTTTTGACGCCGTACAGAGCTATCTCTTCAGACATTCGTCAATTAAGACCATCTTCTACCCTTCTAGATTCGTCAGACGGTATTTGGAGAGCCAAAAAATACAAAGCGACAAATTGGAGGTGTTGACAAGAGGAGTCAATACGACAATGTTCAATCCAAGCCGCAGGAGTGAAGCTCTTCGCAAAGAGATTGCACCAAATGGAGAAATCATCTTTGTTACTGTTTCCAGAATTGCTGGCGAAAAGGGCTTCGATTTCCTTGCCAAAGTGGCCAAAGAATTAGACGCCAGAGGACTTCCGTTTAAAATGCTTATTGTGGGAGGGAATCGAAATCCTGATGTTGAGAAGGAAGTTCAAGAGCTATTCGACCCTCTGAGAACCAAGGGGAGCGTCGTCTTTGCTGGCTTCAAGGTTGGAGAAGATCTCGCTACTGCTTATGCCAGTGGAGATGTTTTTCTACACTGCTCTGTCACGGAAACTTTCGGCCTTGTCGTTTTAGAGTCTATGGCTAGTGGTGTTCCTGTGGTGGCTCGTGATGAGGGTGGTCCTTCAGATATCGTGTCCCATGGGGATACGGGCTACTTGGTCCCGCCCGATGATTTGGATGGATTTGTTGCCAAGGCCATCAAGCTCGCTGAAGATCATCAACTGCGGTATACCATGGCCAAGCAAGCTCGCGCTGCTGCCTGTGAAGCTACCTGGGAAAAGATCAACAACAAGGTTGCATGGCGCATGGCTGATACCATTGCTCAGCGCGAGCAAGAGCAAGGAAAAATTCCCCAGCAGTCTGAAAATGCAGCGGTGTCAACAACAACAGCAGCAGCCCAGCAGCTGGTCCCAGTTTACGGTTGGCTTATGATGAATAACGCTATTCGGGAAACTGTCACGCGCAGTGTCGTCGACGCTCGACTTATGGGTGGCCTAGGTGTTATTCTTAGCTTCTGGGTCGTTACGGGCGCGTACGTGGCATTCACGGAAGGCCTCTTATGGGCCAAGAGCAGGATGAGAGCTGGAGATCATAGTGTGACACTTTCTAAGTGAGATGTCTCTTATGATCTCTTATGAAAAGACTGATACACAAGATGATATTTCGATGAGAACTAGGCTCTTGGGAGCTATATAGGATTGGCTGGGATGGAGTTGGTGTTTAATGGCGTTTATCTGATGGGAGTTCATTAACCATCCTGTCTTTCAACTTTATTTCTCTCTTTTCCCCTTTTCTTTTTCTTTCCCCTTTACACATGATTTTACTGAATGGTATAGAATCCGTCTTTTGGAGTAGATGCTATGATGATAGACGTGTAATGTATGCATGTCTTATGACGATGTTAATGGCTTTACGAACGCTCTCTCTTCTCCCTTTCTTTCTATTTAGTTTCCTTTCTCTCTTTCTATTCCTTCTCTCATTTCATTTTCATTTTTTATTTCTCTTATTTGTTGCGCGACGAATGACTCATTTCTGCGTGGTGGATATACCCTACCAAGATTGACACTTGGGACTTGCTTCATATTTTTAGTATAAGATAGATTCAACTCTAGATATCACATTTATTTCAAAGTAGTCTAAAAAAGTGATGCTAATGCATTTGCTTGAATTTTCCATCTGTTTTCAGATATACTTTGGTGTTTCTTTGGGGTTGATGCGTTGCATAGCGTGGGCGTAGAACAAATAAAATAAAAGGCTGTAAAATACTCTGGGGAATCATTAGAACGCATGCCGCCCATAACACATCTTTTTGATCAAACTCAATTTATCCCACTCTTCTCATCTTTCTCCTTCTCTCCTCTTCTCCATACTTGCTATGGCGTGTATCGCTTAAAGAGTGCGGTAAGCACTGTCACCCTTTGATGCATGCATAGCTCTTCGCTTAAACGCTGTCGCATACTGAATTCGTTGATAGGTGCCGAAGCCGTACGCAAGCAATCCGATGAACAGCCAGACGCACGTAACTATCAGTCCAGTGGGGAAGATCAATAAATTCACTCCAGGCAAGATGAAGGCAATGGTGCCGTTCTTCAGAGCAGCTTGTTGGACTGCTACTGCCTGTTGAGCTGCGGCGAAATCGGACAGGACGACGTCGTTGGAGAAGACGCCAACAAGGAAAGATGCTTCGTTAAGAGAGACGTTGGAACTAATCTGAGAGCCTCCGGGAGTGACTGCGGAGAGAGTGAGAGTCGGCATGACGAGAGCTTGGAGAGCAGCACTGGAATTTCACATGTTAGCGTCAATGCAAAATGACATGATATAGGTATACACAGAGGCGGAGTGTTTATGAAGCTTACATTGACAGGTTATTCTTCATCTGGTCCTTGTCGATTTGTCCAACAAGCATGTATGACTGCAGCAGCGTCGGGCCAGAAGAGCCATCGGACCTCTTCGTGATATTGACGGCTGGAGAGCTTGATCCCGAAGTCACTGGCTTCATGGGACTCACACTGGCGCCCTTGTACGAAACGCCAACCTGAATTCCACTAGGCGGGACACCTACAAAAGAGTCTCTTGGAGCAGACACACGATACAGCCGCAAATCCGCCTCAAACATGCCGGTGTCGACGTTGAGCATCGGCAAGTTGTAACAAATGCAATCGCCGGAAGGGTTCGACGTTCGAGTGAGTTGGCTGAGACGCGCTTGGCACGCGGCGCTGGTGATGTTGTTCCAAGCAGTGAAATCCAGCGATCCATCGGGCAAGAGGTGCACGTCGGAAGGGATACTCGAGTTTGTCGTGGCCTTGGAGCTCAATCCGCGAGCTACTTCCATCGTATCGTCAGAGAAGCCGAGGAGAGAGGCGTAAGGCGTTGAGAGAACATCTTCGGTACGCAGCACATTCTGGGCAATGGCGGCAGTGGCGAAGAGAGCTGCCGCGAAGCTGGTCTTGGTGAGCATTTTCGCAATTGTTTTCCCGAACAGCTGGTTAGAACAGAATTGTCCAGATAGTCGTGCAGAACAGAGATTTGCGGTCTTGGCGAAGGTGGTGTGGCAGCTCCCAGAGCGACCTATGTCGAGCGAAAATCCAAAAGACGAAATGAAAGAATGACTCAAGGTATAACAAAAGTATTAATTAGAAAAAAAAAGATCCCGTCCAGCGGTGAATATAGAATTAAAGCTTTTTAACGATTGTGTATTACGCCGTCGCCTACACGCGATAACAGGAGCAAAAGAAGTCAAGTGCCAAGGGTATAAAAGAGAGAAAAGAGAAGGGAAAAAGGAAACAAGCCACCCGAAAGCACAATTGCGTTGTGAAACTAGCAGGCCTAGCCAAGCGCTTGACAGATCCTCCTCATAGATCCAGCACAAAGCAAATTTGCATCTGATCCCCTTGTCCTAATGGGACATCAGCCCATTATGGCATTGTTGCGACGAATCTGTTTAGTTAGCAGAGAGCCACAACGCCAAGAGGCGACGTCAACTCAGGACAAGTGCTTCACATTCTGGTAGAAGCGGGGGCCCTGGTCGTCGCAAATGAGTTTCCGAGGCGCGATAGGGGGGGCGTCAAGGGGGCATTCTAGGGGGGTCTTTGGAAAAATACAAGTGCTGCTGCTAGTGGTGATGAGAGAAGCGGGAGATCTTCAAGACCATGTTTCCCATATTGCTCTGTGCAGAGTATGCAGTCATAGCATGCTGTATGCGGCATGTAGTATGTAGCTATGTTCTCCCTTCAATTGTCGAAACCAGTCGTTGCCCTGTCTCGCTAACGCTGCAGATGTTACACTGGTTGTTTTGGAGACAGTGGCGCCCCCTCGGCTTGGTGGGGATCGGGGCTTGACGGCCAGTCGGAGGCGTCCATCTCACAGCTATAAGCGCCGCCATTCAGAAATCGCCGGTAGATGGCGAGAAGCTGAACACGATAGCGGCACTGTTCGTCCAATTACTGCTAGGTACTAGCATTTCAAATAGTTCGGAAGCTAGATCATGGCCCATTGCGTGGTGAAGTGAGTAGCCTTGGCCTCATGATGCGCTGGGTCGTGAAGAATTCTTCTAATGCTGAGAACCGCCATTCAAGCACCAACATTTATACTCCCTCAGCTGTAAGTATGGTTCTGGCACGGGAAGACGGCATCAATGCTGCCTGTGGCAGACACATGGTTGAGAAAGGGCGTCTCAGGCCAGGGGCACTCAAACCAATCTCCGACGCCATGGTGGCCGTGCAAATATGGAGTCTAGCGCCGTTATGCTGTAGGCCGTCAAGCTGACTGTTTCAGATGGCCTCTCGTTGACGCAGCTTGATTTCTGAAGCTGGTTGGAGAACTGCAGAGCCGCAGAGCTTGCTGCTATTCTTTAGGGATGGTGGCATGATTGACATTCTATTACTAGTTATTACTTACCAACACGATTCTTCTTATCTGCTATCAACGTCTCCTCGTATGCGGCAGGTTGCGGCCGTGTGCGGCGTTCGTCGCATCCGAGATAGCCTGGCTTCCTAATGTGGCAGTTAGAGACGACGCACTGTAAAAAACACTGTATCTATCTCATCTTCATCAACTGAGTAATATTGCTATCGGGAGCCCCTCCTCACAGTGCCGATATAGCCGCAACCATCTCATCGAGAAAACTCAACAGCCACTTATCGCCAACATTCATCTTTCCCCGCGATCCATCGTGCGGAGAAGGCCTGGTGATTGGCACTGACAGCTACAATCAATTCTTCTTTGCGGTGGCTAAGGACCCATTAGCGGGAAACAGGCTGTTAAGATACCCTCCATCTCGCCTCTAGCCATCCGATTAGGGCCCTTGAATGACATCAAGATCTCCTCGGACTACGAACATCCCGATGGGCATCCGAGGAAAATGCTGCTTTGTTATCTGATATGAAGAATGAGAGGGGTTGATAACATCAGCGAGGCGGGGTGACCGGTTATCATGGCGAGGGGGGGGGGCAGGCTCCAGAATCCTACTACGATAAAGACAGCAACTCTCTGGGTTTGGAGGGTCTGGCTTGTGTGTGTGATGATCACGATCATGCATGCACACATCCAGCTGTCCGGTTATAAGCGGCCAATTATCACCTTGGACCAGAGTGTTGCAATGCAGATCTGACGTATATCTACACATGCATCTGCCGCAGGCTGGCATCCAATATTGAGAGGTACCACACACCATATTCTAAGGAAGCATAACAATTCTTAAAGACATCATGCCGGGCAAGATTCGAACTGCGCAGTCTGTCTCACTTGACATCCCCGCTGCGTCCCAGCCTGGTTTGCATAACCGTTGGCATCCCGATAGTGAGTTTGACGAGACCTCTCTGGAACTTGCGGATGTAAGCCAATGTATGTTCAAAGACTAATATGGCTTGGGCTTTGTATAGTTCCGACAATCGGAACCATCGAACCTGGAGAAACCGTCAAAATTGAATGCGTTGACTGGACCGGTGGCCAGATTGGCAATAACGATAGTGCCGAAGACGTACGCACTGTAGATTTAACAAAAATTCACTATCTAACCGGTCCCTTTGAAATCAAAGGCGCTGAACCAGGCGACCTCTTGGTTGTAAACATTACAGATGTCCAGCCTTTTGAAGACTCACCGTGGGGATTTACTGGAATCTTTGACCGCAAAAATGGTGGTGGCTTTCTAGACGAGCACTACCCAAAGGCTGCCAAGGCTATTTGGGACTTTGATGGCATATATTGCACCAGCCGACACATTCCTGGGGTTCGATTTGCTGGCTTGATTCACCCTGGAATCCTAGGATGTGCGCCGTCACAGGAAGTCTTAGCCGAGTGGAATCGCCGAGAGGCCGATCTTATCTCAGCTTGCGTCCACAGTCATCCAAACAAGGTCGTCGCACAGCCGCCGTTGGCAGTGAATGCGCATACAGGTCAAGCAACTGGGGATTTGAAGGCGAAGATTGCCCGCGAGGGAGCAAGAACTATCCCTGGACGACCAGAGCACGGGGGAAACGGTAAGTTATTTTTAAAGTGACGACAACATATTGAATCGTTCTAACAAATATATTGAAAAGTTGATATCAACAACATTTCAAGAGGATCAACAACCTACCTGCCTGTACACGTCGCCGGTGCAAAGTTTTCAGTCGGCGATCTCCATTTCAGCCAAGGCGACGGCGAAATCAGCTTCTGTGGCGCAATTGAAATAGCAGGAACTATCACCATCAAGTTTGATCTCATCAAGGACGGTGTGAAGTCGCGAGCTATCAAGAGCCCGGTTTTCCGGCCAGGCGATGTGGCTCCCAATTTTGGCCCGGGGCGGTACTTGACGTTTGAGGGCTTCTCTGTCGATGAGAATGGCAAGCAGCACTTTTTGGATGCAACTGTGGCCTATAGGCAAGCGTGCCTCCGCGCAATCGAGTATCTCAAGCAGTTTGGTATGTCATAGCAGGGCGCGAATTTAACAAATAGCTAACTTGGAACAGGATACTCTGGGGAACAGATTTATCTTCTCTTGTCGTGCGCCCCGATCAAGGGCTCAATTGCCGGTATTGTAGACGTACCGAATGTCTGCACAACGCTGGGGATTCCTATGGACATATTTGACTTTGACGTCTCCATTGAAGCCGTACCGCAGAAGCGAGATCTCGGGTCTTGTCCAGTGTCGAGCGTGTAAGTCAGTTGCAGGCCAGTGCGGAACTAGATGGCCGTCTAGGCTCTTTGTTGCATTTGCCAACAACAACGGGGCAACATGAGGCAGCGTTGTCGGAGTAAGAGTTAACTGCAATGAAACCAATCACGGCATACTCGAGATGCATCTTGGTAGAAGTCAATAAAGCAATTGTAAAAGTTACACATAGTAGTTTCTGGATATACCCAATGCCAAGAGGTAGCGATAGCTTATTGGTGTAGAATCTTACCCGCGGCCCTACAACTAGAAACTTAGTGCCCGCGTTCCCCTCAAATGTACAACGCTATATTCATTCTCGTTATGCAGCATTTTCGCTAGTTGCTAAATCATGTCAAATCACAGTTAATATTATATTCATTTAGCTCTTGAGCTGGATAATTGTCCAAAGTGTGGGGGAAACGTTGCTATTCAGCCTTTAAGCATACTGATAGTCTTCAAGCTTCCCCATATTTTAGTTTGCATTTTAGCTCTTGACGAAATATCCGCCAATCATACGCCACGGCATTTGTCCGCCAATAAGCAGACGTCTCCCTGTCAGCGTCTTGTCACGTTAGGAAGGCGATCTTAATATGAGTTGCTAGAGATATAAATAACATGGCATACTACTTTCTCACGGAAAAGGGGGCCGTAGTTGGATTTGGTCGGCGTCAATTATTCTTACGTGTCATCACCCCGAATTTTTCATCGCCTGTAGACTCTTTTGGCTCCGAAGCGGTCTATCACTGGTTTCAACACCATGAAGCTCAACTCTGTGGCGAGCCTCGTGGCTGCAACAGCGGGTATTGCGCAAGCCACCGCTTCACCAGATGATTCACTGGCGATATTCGCTAAGCGGAGGACGGCGGATCTTGCCCAATTCCCCGATCCTACATGGTTTAGTAAAATTGACTCATGGCTCTCTTCACAAAAGGATGACGGAACTTGGTCTGATGTGAATTATCTGTCGGGATGTGCTGCGCGTAAGTTACAACCACGTCGTGATGGTCGCGTTGACCACAACACTTTGCTCTGAAAAAAGAATGAAATAACATGAACCACACAATTATACTAACGGTTTGCTTAAAGAGCGCGCCAATTGGCCAATCCAAGAGCATTGGAATAGATTGATCACCTTAGGCGCTGCATGGAGCGGTGCGAACCCTGCAGTTTCTAGTAGCCGGGCCAAGGACCCCAAGCTTCTAGCGGCGGTACAAAAAGGCCTGGACTATTGGTTTAGCCATGACTATACTCCTGCCGACTGCATGGGAGACGGTGGTGACGCGTAAGTCTTATGAGAGGATCAGCTTCGTTGGTCTTTCGCTGTAGTACTGAAGCCCTGCTAGAACAAAAGGATGTCCCTGTGGTACACCTGGCCTATGGAATACAGTATGTCCCTGTTCTCAAGTCGAAGTATGCTCTAAACACCTAATTAATGCAAAATCCAGAACTGGTACGATCAGGCCATATTGATACCTCAACTGTGTTCAACGGCATGTTTGCTCGTCAAAGATGCAAACCTCACTGAGACTCAACGGGCTGGGTGTGAGCGCATCCCATATCGAGCATACGCCCTTCGAGATGGTACTTATGGCACTGGTGGCCGCATGACTGGAGCCAACGTAAGTTTCCTTTTTGTCCCTCTTCTTAAAGCTCTAATCTGAGACTTTTGTATTATAGATGGTCTTGGTCATGCAAAACTCAGTCACTTTGGCCCTTTTTACTGATAATAGTACTATTTTGGCCGATTCCATGACTAGAGCCATGTCTGTAATGACTGTGAGTATTTTCCATGGCATTAAAATACCGGATTACGATTAACCAATAGTTAGTTTGTTGACACTCCCGGACAAGACGGCATTCATCGCGACGGCACATTCCTTCAGCATGATGGGATCTTGTACAACGGCAACTACGGTAAAGATTTGGTAAGATGAAGAATTTCCGCACCTCAAGTCTCATACACTGATATTGATATCCTATACAGTTAAACGCCTTCATTCAGCTCGAAGGGGAAGCCATTGGCACGTCATTTGCTGCTAATAACGATACGCGAGCGGCTATGTCAACTTACGTGAAGGGTGATGAGTGGCTTATTTACACAGATTCTCAAACTAGAACCGAGCACTGGGATTTTGTGAGTGCTTTTTTCTCAAGGTTCTCTGAATGAAAGAAACAAATGCTAATTACGAGAACCTTATAGAATGCCATTGGCCGCTTTGTTTCTTTCCCTACAGTTGACTTACAGGCCAGCGCCGATATTAACTTCAACGTCTCGAAACTCGCAGCTGCCACAGCGGACTTCAAGGGGTCATATGCTGTCAATGACACCATTCGCAGGCTACTATCCAATGGAACAGAAAAACTTACAGGCAACAGAGGCTTCTGGGCCAGCGACTACATGGTCCACCGCCGATCCAACTTCATGCTCACAAACAAGATGATCTCAACAAGGTCAGCTAATTCGGAAAGTGTGAATGGAGCTAATCCGTACGCGTACCACATGGGCCACGGAACGCTGTACTCCTACGTAAAGGGCAACGAGTACAAGGACATTATGGGGGCGTGGGATTGGAATCTTGTTCCAGGAACAACTACTTTACTCAACCAACCCAAGCTCCAAGCATCCCAGGTGAAGTACCACGGCTTGAAAGACTTCGTCGGCGTTGTAAGCGATGGTACATTTGGCGCCGCGGTTGAAGACTATATCGATCCTCTCACTCAAAATCTCTCATATCGCAAATCTTGGTTCTATGTTGATGAGGGTGTCATTGTCATCACTACTAACATCAAAAAGAACACCACTGCTGGAAATGTCCCGGTCATTACTGTACTAGATAATCGCGCTGCAGATTCGTCCAGGGCTCTCGTCAAAAGTGGCTTCATTGCGCAGCTGGGAGAGCAGCATCTCGCTACCGACACTCTCTATTATGGAAATAACGGCTATCTAGCCTACGACCACCCCTTTCAGCTAACCTTGTCCCAAGGCAAGAGAAGCGGCAACTGGTCAGAGATCTCTACCTCAACGCAGGGCATGGAAACTGTAGACATCTTCTCTGCGTATACCACTATCAAGGGCGACTCATTTACCTATGGCTTCTTTCCTTCTATCTCGTCTCTGAAGCTACTTAAAGAGCTTGCAAATCCCACATGGAAACCCATCAACAAGAATGGGGTGTCTGGTATATACGGCAAGGGTAGAGCCAGTCTCTCATTCTGGCCTGGTGGTGCAAAGTCTGTCAAGCTAGACTTGAGGGAGCTCGGGTGGTCGAACAAAGCTGGAACTCTGACATTTACTTCCGATCAACCGGCTTTGTATCTACTCAGCGCACAGAAGAAGGACAAGAAGAGTGTGCACTTGGTAGTAACGCTTGCGGATCCTACGCAGAAACTCGCCGTCGCATCCTATTCTATCAAGATCTCGGGCCAGCGTTATAAAGTGAGAGAGGTAGACGAGAAGAGCGAAGGCCTTGAGAAGAGAGGTGATGGCAGCATTGGTTTTGGTGTGAAGCTGCCTACTGGAGGCTTGGCTGGATCATCAGTTAGTGACGAAGTAATTTTGGAGTTGAATTAGAGAGAGAAGCTTTCTAAAATACAAATGCAATTGCTCGATATTAGTTAATTTAATATATTAATGATAAAACTCTTCAGACGTGCGTTAGCTCAAATTAAGGTAGTTTGCTCCCTTTGTCTCATTTTTGAGTGGTCAATAAAAGAAATTCCATCAGTAAAATCAACCTACCAGCTACACTCCCTATCATTACAGAAACAAGGCTGTTCAAAGTGAGACATTAGACGTGCATGTATGTAGTATAGAATCGATGAATACAATTGCTTATTCTTCAATTTTATACCATTAAATATACCGGCTGTTTGTTCATACACGTAGTATATCGGTCAACAAGAGTTCATGTTTCTATCCGCGATTTCCATAGCGCCCTTGGCCCCTGAGTATGCACAATATAACGCGACAACAATTGCGACTTGCATCGCCATTTCAAAAGAGCAATGGGACCTGCGCTAGGCTATCGAGGCGACAGTGGATCAACGGTGGAGAAGCGCGATACAGGATGGGAAAACGGGCCGTCAGTGCTTACAAGTAGGTGGACTCTCCGAACTGCCACTGGCATGTATGATGGGAGCGCTATTTTCATGCCGGTACCTTTTGTTATTTCAGAAAAGGAAGAAGGAGTCACGATCATGATACATTTTTTTTTAGATACCACCGCAGCAGCTGAGGAATTTGAGGCAACAGTACTCTGACAGTGGAGTAACTCGGATGCTTTCCACGCCATTCGGTGCTTGAATGGGGCACATTAACTTTGCTCTGGCGTATCCACATATCCGGATGCGAATATACCTACTACTACTACTCTTACATATAATAAGAAATAGAGTAACACTTCCGCTAGGCAAGATACTTTTGGGGGCCAAGCACCACTTGGTAGCATCACGGTGGTATTAGAGGTGGTATCAGAATATGCTGAATAAGATACTTTTTTGGCATTCAAGTAACATTTACCAAATGCTATCAATGATAAACAAAACTCGGCCAAACCAGAATCCACACAGCGCCGCGCAAAGTTCCTCGACTTGGTATGCACCACGTCAAATCCGGCCACCAAATAGCGACTGAATGCACACTGGCTTAAGAGCTACACGCCACCATTTCTTGCCAAGGCCCGTTGCGCGTTGTGGTGTACACTTAGCAAAAAGCAGCGAGCATCGAAACGAGAAGCCTAGAAAAGAAAAGCCACCCCTGTAAGCTCTTATTAGAGCGGCGGCCAAAGCTCCGGTGACGCGATTGGATCCTCGTCTGAGCAGCCTTCTGATAGGGTATCGCGTAAGATGGGAGATGAAGATGAATAGAGCAACGGGGGAAAAGACAGATTAAAAATCTGTAATGGAAGGCAGACACCGCAGTGAATGTAATCACAAATAAAAAAAAAACTGGAAAAAAGAGGCACCTGTAAGAGTCTGGACTCGTGAGAATTCCGGATCTTTCCCCTGTTTGGAGCCCTGGCGATCTGCGCTGGGGCGGAATTTGGATTCACGTTAAGCTCTTGGGGCTTAAATTTGGTACCACTAACGCCGAGGGACTTTTCGCAACGCTGCTGCCTTGCGTTTGCATCATGTAGCAGCTGTGAATGTGTACTCCGGGGTCGTCTGCGTAGTATCGACGAGTACTTTGAGACAAGCCTGCGTGCCATGAGCTTTCACATGGTATCAAGAATACTACCTGTAATACTTCGTAAAAAGTCTTCAGCTCGCGGAGCATAGGGTCCTGAGAATGAAAAGCGCAGGGCTCTCTCTCTCACTCACTCATAATCCATCCGATTCTGCTTTTCTCTACGCCTCCTCTACTCAAATCAGACAAGTATCTGCTTGTCTTGTATCCCTGTTTTAAGCACGGCCTGGCCGAACGCCTCAGCTCTAGCTTTCCCGCAAGCCACCTGCGTCTAGATGCCGCTACAGCCAAGAAGCTCCGTGAACACTGCCGATCTGGCCAACAAAAGCTCGTTGGACAGGCTTCACGAGCCTTGCATGTCTGCTAGCAGCCCTGTCGAGCAGCCCACGGACTCCCCCACACCACAGCTATTGTGGTGGTTCCGTTTAGCATCTCCATCTTGATTCGTACTAAAGGCAATCACCCAAAGCCGCGAGATATTGCGCCATCGTCATACAGCCAAACATCCCCGGCACAATACTTAGTAAGAGTGCTGCTAGCAGTGTTAGCATACTAGCAGCAGCATAAACAAGCCATGAAGGTCAAATGGGGTGCTAAGCAGATGATCAAGGTGTCGCGCCCTTGACAGAAAAGGTGGATTAGGATAGGACTCTCGGCTCGTGGAACCGCGGCGCGTAACCATTATTAGCAGTAGCACAGGGCATGAACGAGGTCTTATAGCCGCACTACGGGATACTATACTCTGCTCGACGCAAACTACATGTACCTAGCGCCCTGTATGAGGTAGCATTGGCCTTGAGCTTGTGTGGTACGGCGGGCCAGCATTACACATGGCTCTGCCGTGTACATATTAAGCGTAGAGGCGACAAGCCGAAGGATCGACCTGCGCTTCGACTCTCTTCATTCGTTATTTTTTTTCTTATCTTGCGTTACCTGGGCAGAGTCGCAAGTCACCCTTTCTCTCGTCAAATCTCTGCTGCAAGCGAGTCTTTCTTCATTATATAATTAATTTCTATTTAATCTTTATTCTTAACATATCTATCGCAATGGGTACGCCGTCAGATGATGGCAAGGCTGTGCCAGTCCGAGATCCAGTCGAGACCGGTAGCGTTTCTGTCAGTAGCGATGAAGATGTTATTCCCAAGGGCGCTCTCGACCCTGTGTACGAGGCAAAGGCTAAAGTGCTGAATCACGCTGTAAGTCATTCTTCTGTCTGTTAGCTCGCGACCACTATGACAGGCGGCTACAGTCAAGAAGCTGTAGGCATTGTGCTGGTAACAGTAGCTAATGAAACATGTCTCACTTAGATTCAAGAAATCGGAATGGGATGGTACCAATGGCAGCTCTTCATTGTCGTCGGCTTCGGCTGGGCCAGCGATAACCTGTGGCCCATTGTAACCTCTCTCATTTTCACGCCCATCGCCAACGAATTCTCTCCTAGCCGCCCGCCGCTTTTGACTCTCGCACAAAACATCGGTCTCTTGGCTGGTGCCGTCTTTTGGGGCTTTGGATGCGACATCTTTGGTCGCAAAATCGCCTTCAATCTTACCCTTGGTTTGACGGCTCTCTGGGGCATGGTCGCTGCCGGCGCACCCAACTTTGCGGCAATTGGCATCTTTGACTGCTTTTGGTCTTTTGGGGTCGGCGGAAATCTTCCCGTCGACTCGGCCATCTTCCTCGAATTTCTCCCCCCGACTCACCAATACTTGCTAACAATCCTCTCCATCGACTGGGCTGTGGCTCAGGTGATTGCGACCCTTATAGCATGGCCTCTTCTGGGTAACCTCACCTGTTCTCAGGAAGAGAAGCCTTGTCTCAAGCATGACAACATGGGCTGGCGATACTTTTTGATTACCATGGGCGGAATTACGCTTCTTATGTTCTTGGCTAGATTCCTACTCTTCTCTCTATACGAGTCGCCTAAGTATCTTATGGGCAAGGGCCGTGATGAAGACGCTGTTCGAGTGGTTCACGAAGTCGCCAGGCGCAACGGCAAGACCAGCGCCCTGACAATTGAAGATCTCAAGGCCTGTGAGCCCGAGGGTTATGTCGCCCAGGTGGACGTCTCGACTGCCGTTAAGAGACATTTGGTTGAACAGATTGACATCAAACAAGTCAAAGCCTTGTTCTCGACCTTCAAACTTGGCTTGTCCACGACCCTTATCGCCGCCATTTGGGCCTTGATTGGGCTGGGTGAGTTTCATCTCTATTGAATTTTTTTTTATCTGCGCTAAGAATAATACCAGGTTTCCCTCTTTATAACGCGTTTCTGCCTTTTATCCAGGCCGAAAAGGGTGTTGATTTTGGCGATGGAAGCACATATCTCACTTACCGCAACAGCTTGATCATTGCTGTCCTGGGTGTTCCAGGAGCTTTGATTGGCGGCTTGCTCGTTGAATTGCCTAGAATTGGCCGCAAGGGAACGCTGTCTCTTTCTACGGTTCTGACTGGCGTCTTCTTGTACTGCTCTACAACTGCCAAGAGCAGCGAGTCGCTTCTTGGCTGGAACTGTGCCTACAACTTCTGCAGTAACGTCATGTATGCCGTGCTTTACGGTTATACTCCTGAGATCTTCCCGACTCCTCAGCGCGGTACTGGCAACGCAATTGCTGCTACCGCCAACCGAATATTTGGCATTATGGCTGTACGTATTATTGCTCCTATTCGTTTGTTCAAGGCTCCATATGGGTGTGTCTAACTAATCTGAAATTGTAGCCAATTATTGCCATGTTTGCCAACCTTCAAACGTCCGCACCGGTATATACGAGTGGCGCCTTATTCATTGCTGCTGGCATTCTCACCCTCTTCTTGCCGTTTGAGTCAAGAGGAAAGGCTGCTCTGTAAAGCATCGGATGACTTTTAAAGAATTAGATGACTAAAGGACTGAGTAACGCGTTTTGTATATAGAGAACAAAGAGAATTATACTGGACCTAGGGGCGATCAAGTAAGGGAAAAAATAATAGTAATGCGATGCCATGGGTTGTTCTTGTCCGACGGATTCTTATAACTCATTGGGCATGACTTTCTACTTACACAAGTATAATAAACCTTCCCCCGATCCTTCTCTCTAATAGCATCGGCTTGATTCATACACATATGGCGAGGAGCATCAGCGGCTAGTCATTTACGACATTTTCCGACCCTTTTGAAAGGCCGGCCGCTTAGAAAGAGTCTTTAGCCACTTGTTGATATGCAGGAACAGGTCCAGCGACACACCGGTGCATTCTACAGATTTTCCCCATAGTTGAAAGTCAAAGAGAAAATGGAGCGACTAGAATCCCTCCCAGAATCATCAAATATATGATTCAAAATCTATTAGTCAATATCTTTGCTCATGATCTCATTCGACTGTTGGGAATTATTGTAAAACTATATGATATGACTTCCCGTTAGCTCTTTGCCGAAGATGGAAGTAAATCAGCCAGCATTAAATGACGGAGTTGCTGATTGATTCACAGTTCATATGTACTTATACCGACGCCAGGCATCAAGAAAAAACACACTATCCGATATGGTGTAGTGGCTAACATCGCTCGCTCTCAATAAATGTTGAACCGAGCAGCCCTGGGTTCGATTCCCAGTATCGGAGTCTTTCTTTTTGCTTTTTTTTGCTCTTTTTGCTTCTTTTGCTATCTTTTTTTTCTCACCAATTTAGAGCTACGATTTCAGACTAAACCTATATGAAAGCCTGGGGTGCAAATCGGCTGCTATTGAGAGAGATGGACACCGGAACTCGAGCTCTGAAGCTTGACAGGCGCAAGCGCTGGCTTCATAGATGTGAAATTTCGAGATAACGTTAAGCACATGAGTAACTTGAAGATTAGTTTATATCTTTCGCTTTCGACAGATTCCAGTAGAAGATACATATTGAAAAATCTACGGTAAAGTTACATGGGGAGTAAACACAACTCACCAGGTAGGCATATGTTGTATTGGTATAAAGTAAAGTTCATTGCAACCTGCTCAATTCTTACGCAAACTATGAACGTTATTTGGGCAAATATGACTAGTCACTTTCGACATGAGTGATTTATTCCATCTCCGGCTGTGAATGTGAATACAACTAACAAGGGTCCTTCTATTGCAACCTAGAACAAATAGGAAGGTATCGAACGATATTTTTTTTCTCTCTCTCTCTTCTGTTCTCCTATTTCTCTATAAATAGCTGAAGAAAGTTATTCTGGATTTAGGATATTTACATATACTGAGCATCCGGGTATAGACACTTACACCAGTTTTGAAACAAACCCCTTCTGCAAACACTACCTTCTACCTGATTTTATAAAACCAGTAATGTCGCAGCCAATTCGAAATGTGGTGGTATTTGCGGTAGGAAATCTATCCAACACAATCGAAATTGTCATGAAAATTCTAATAAAGCTTACTAGGCTGGCGGTAGTCTGGGTCGTGCTCTTATAGAAGCACTACAACGAGAAGGATTCACCGTGTCAGCTGTGACAAGGCCATCGAATTACATTTCGTATGGGCCCAATGTTACTATGCATCGTAGTGAATACGATGACTTCGACGCACTTGTCGCCATCTTTCGGGGACAGGATGCAGTCGTGTCCACAACCGGGACTTTTGCCTCTAAATATCAGTTGACGGCTATCAACGCCGCAGCCACAGCAGGCGTGCGCAGGTTCTTACCTAGCGAGTATGGAGGGAACACATCTTTAGTTGGCGTGACCAATTATCCCCCCTTTGCCGCTGAGAAAAAGGCTATTGTCGACCATCTTCGTACCAAGGAGTCGCAGGGGCTTACCTGGACGGCACTTTGTGTGGGAATTTTCTTTTCATGGGTATGTCTCTCTTCGATAAATTGTCGTTAGGTTTGCTGACATATTCACGTAGGTCCTCGAAGAAGGTCGCGGAACCTTGGGGTGGGATATTGACAAGGGCGAGGTGACAATCTATGATTCAGGTAACCAGGAGTACGATACAAGCACTGTTGATCAGGTAGCAAGATCAACTATTGCAATTTTACGAAACCTAGAGGAGACTGAAAATACCTATGTATTTGTGAATTCCTTTACTTCCACGCAGAATCAAACTCTATCTGCGATGGAGAGGATTCAAGGAAAGGCATACAAAGTCAGTCGTGACACTTCCGCTGCGGCAATTGCTCGAGGCCTGGAGCAGCTAGAGAGAGGAGAAGTTGAAGCAGGCTATCATGATCTTGTAACAGGAACGATATATGACCCCGGTCATTTCACACTCTTCAAGGTTGATGAAGTTAGCAAATGGAAGAAAATTCTCCAACTAAATGACAATGAGGATATTAATGGAGTTATCACAGAAGTACTGCGCAAGAAACGTCTCATCTAGAAAACAAGATATCTAAATAGCTGCGGATTGTTTAAGACAGAGCTTACAAAAGGTCAAATAGAACATATGGCATCAGGTTATTTTTGTTAAACATTTTAGCAATCGTCTTTAAGTAGGTAGATATGTGTCACCTTAGACGGACGCGATGAATATTTTTTGCCCGCGCTTCTGGGCAGCGTCAATTCGCCACAGCTCTTTATGATTAGAGCCGTCTTTTTTACTTACAATGTATAATCCGGTGTTCCTTTTGTCCCATTTTAAGACTCTTGGTCTTTTCTTTCTCGTCTACACACATACGCACTGCGGGTTTGCGACCTTCACTCCCAATATGTCTATAGTCTATACTAGCTCCTCGACTAGCAATTCAACATCCGATATGGTGTAGTGGCTAACATCGCTCGCTCTCATCAATGAGCGCCGAGCAGCCCTGGGTTCGATTCCCAGTATCGGAGAGCTTCATTTCTTTTTGCCTTTTTTCCGTCCAACATAAGTCCTCTTGTTCTTATTTACTATGTGCCAGCCAACAACAACCGTTATCTTCATTATGATTGAAGCGGGTCGTGACCTTGCAAATGTCGAGCTGCTAATTGGCCCTCTAATAACGGACCCCTGGTCGGCAGATCTCGATAATTACGGCAGCTCTCTACCAGGCATTTGAATAGATTGTGAGGGCACAGTGGCTCCAACCAACAGAAAAAAAAGAGAATATAGATTCGTATACTTATATGTGTTTTAGTTATCGTATATAATAGCTCAATGATCCGATTTATATTGAATTGTTTTGGATAAAACATTCCCAATGCCAAGAGACAGACCCAACGGTGCATCACGTGAGCATCATTCTGGCCTCGGAGCGTCTGGACTTAACTTGCAGGTCACGGGCTGACAAGGCGGTGACACGACAATATCGTACGAACTAACACGTTACAGCCATTGAGGGGCAGAATAGGATTGTTAACAAACAATTGATATATCGATCTTTGGATACAGACGGCGATCAGCATGGGAGACGCATCTAAACCCACGGCGGATCCTCAAGTGACCTTCTCGTCGGGCCGAGTTGAGAGCAACAGCAAATCTGAAGCACCGGATTTGCGCATACTGCACTACAACGATGTTTATCATGTCGATCAGGCCAGTGCAGAGCCAGTTGGTGGCCTGGCAAGATTCATGACGCTCTGCAAGGAGTACAGGGACGGGGAGCAGTATCATGGCCAGCCTGGACTTCTGACCCTGTTCTCAGGCGATGTTTTCAACCCCAGCCTGGAAAGTAGTGTTACCAAGGGAAGACACATGGTGCCGGTATTAAATGCCATTGGAACGGATGCCAGCTGCGTTGGAGTAAGTTGTCTGATCCTCGAATTGCTTTCGTGAGATGAAGTACAGCAGCTGACCAAACCCCTCAAACCTCAGAACCACGATCTTGATTTTGGAGTCAAACAATTCGAGCACTTGGCCGAAAAATGTGAATTTCCATGGCTACTGGCCAATGTTTTGGATCCCGCGCTGGGAGAGGATGTTCCCTTGGGCAACGCCAAAAGGACTCACATGCTCACTACCTCGAACGGCATCAAAGTGGGTCTGATTGGCCTGGGTGAGAGGGAGTGGCTTGCAACTATTAATAGTCTTCCACCAAATCTTATCTACAAGTCCGCCAGCGCTGTCGCCAAAGAGCTCGTGCCAAAGCTGCGAGAGGAGGGTGCGGAGATTATTATCTGCTTGAGTCACATGCGTGAACCAAACGACAACAAATTGGCTGATCAGACGGATGGCATCATCGACATCATTCTCGGTGGCCATGACCATTACTACGCTCATAGCTTCAGGAACGGTACTCATGTCCTGCGCTCAGGAACTGACTTCAAGCAGCTTAGTTACATCGAGGCCCGGCGGAAGCGGGATGACCCCCAACGATGGGATTTTGATATCTGGAGACGAGATATTACGTCCGATATACCTGAAGACGAGCCCACGGCCAAACTGGTAGATGGCTTGACGTCCAAATTACAAAAGTCACTGTCCAAGCCTGTGGGATGGACGGCCATGCCACTCGATGCTCGATTCATCACCGCACGTTTGAAAGAATCGAACATGGGCAACTTTGTATGCGATATTATGCGCATACATCATAATGCCGACTGTGCTATCATGGCAGGTGGTACGATTCGCGGTGACCAGATTTATCCGCCAGGAGCTATCCGAATTAAGGATATCACTTCCTGCTTCCCTTTTGAAGATCCGGTTGTCCTTTTGAGGGCCAAGGGACAAGCAATCTGGGACGCGTTAGAGAATGGCGTCTCATTGTATCCCGCCCTTGAAGGAAGATTTCCGCAGGTATCAGGCATCGAATATGAATTTGATCCATCCAAGCCATCTGGTCAGAGAATACTGTCGGTGAAGATTGGGGGCAAAACTTATGAGCCTGAAAAGAAATATGTTTTAGCGACTAGAGGTTATATGGGACGTGGAAAAGGTAAGTCTATCCGAGTACATGAAGATTTGTCAAAGCTATTGAGTTAACTCCGGTGATAGATGGCTTCAGCAGCTTGCTCGTCAAGTCCGAAGGAGGAGAAGTAGAGGAAATTGTCGATGAAGAGAGCGGAATGCTCATCTCTGCTATGCTCCGGCAATATTTTATGGCTCTCCGAACAGTCGGCCAATGGAGCAATTTATCCTCGCATTGGAACCATGTCGCCGATAAATGCGGCCACACTGAGTTGCCATCTGAAGTATTCAAGGGAGAGAGCCATGTATCACGACTCAAGCTTCACGAGGATAAAGCCGACGGGCACAAAGATCCTTGGCACAAATTTTTGCGCTCTCGCTTGGGCTTCAGCAAGAAGCCTCACGACGAGGATAGCGATAATTTTGACACAGGAACAGAGAGTGATCATACGGGAAGCGATTCGGACAGCCAGATAGACCTGGAGATCTTGTTGATGAAAAAATTCTGGGGCCGCTGGGCTCATAGAGCAGGTATCAAGTCTAAGGTGTGCGACTGCCTAAAGGAGTCTGAGTGTGCTGTCGACTGGACGCGAGTAATAGCGCCAGTACTCGAAGGACGTATCAAGATTGTCGGGTCATAAGGGACACATGAACTACTTGATTACTTCTGGGCAGAATAAGCAATAGAAAAACAATTACATACTTGTATTGGACTTCACTTGGGCAATATGCTGCCTATCTTGATAACTGATCAACATCTCAGATTTTCACGAACATCGCTATTTATTTGGACTCCTTTAACGTCATCCCATGTCTCGGATGATGATACACACACATATTTATATGAAAGTTCAAATTCCGACTTTGGATGCATTTCTTACAGGCAACTCAGTTCCCGCAAATGCCGTTAACACACTCCCAGGGATCGGAGCAGTCATCATCGCTGCTGCAAGGAGCACCGAAGCAGTGACCTTCCCACGAACAAGAAGAGCTGCTACCACCGTTGCCGCCGCTGCTGCCACCACCTCCGCCAGTGCTGCCACCGCCACCACCAGAGCTGTTGCCTATACGCGCGACAAGGCTATCACCTAGGGCACTAATACTATTCTCGAAGTCGGTATAGTCCTGGGCATTCCATTGAGCGCCACGAGCGCCAGGGACGGCACCGGAGCCAGTGAAAGCGATGTAGAGAACATCATCTTGATCATGGCCACTATCACCGTTGATGCCGTCACCAAAGCAAGCAGTGGCGAGAGCAATAGAGGCTTCGCCAACCACAGGGAAGTCACCATCATCGCCGTTGGTATCTCCCCAAACACCATAAATCTGAATAAGCTGCATTAGTTGAGGAATTCGCGAAAATAGTAACAATTAGGTTTATATAAAAACGCACCAGTTGATTGTTGCATACAACAGCCATAACGGAGAGGGGCTCTATGCCAACGCTTTGGGGATCGAAGGTCTTCCAGCCAGGTTTGCTGCCGTCGTTACCGAAGACGACATATGGGTGAGCATTGGCGTCGAGATCTTGTTGACCGGTGCCGTAGCTGGCGACAGTATCAGCGAAGGCAGTGGTATCCTGAGTATCGGAAGAGTCGCCACAGCGACCGTCATCAGCAGGGCCTCCCTGAATACCATCACAGTCGACATCCATGTTAGTTAGTTTACCGCCAGTGCCCTGGAGGTAGACAATGCCGTAGTCATTGAGATGGTCACCGCAGTAAGAGGTAGCTATATCAAGGGAAAAACTTCATGTCAGGCAACGCAATTCGTCTCTGTAAATCTTAACAAGAAGTTAGACTTACAACCACCGTCGTTGTCCTCGCTATAAAATCCAGAAGCAAGCTTGTCGTTGCAAGATCCCTGGGCAATGATGGAGTTGTAAAGATTCTGAAGGTTGGCGGGCACAGACTTGGCAGCAGCCGCGCTGGCAAGTGAGGCGAGGACAGCGGCCTTGAGGACAGCCATGATGAACAGTCAGATATTAGATGAGACCTCTTTTTCGAATTGATTCTTAAGCACTGAGCTTGTGACAAATGAATGATTGTCCTGAAGGAAGCGAAACTGGCTCTTTATATAAGTATTAACTGACCGGTGTCGTCAAAGTGGATGGGAATATGTATGCAAGGTTCTTCAAAAAAAAAAAAAAAAAAACACTTGTAACGAAGTATAATCGCCCCATCGGATCATCGGCAGCAATTCAACGGTGAATCTTGAGCTTCCTTTCTGACGGTGGTTGCCAGGCACTAGCAACGCGAGGTTCTCACACCACCCCTGCGAGGTTGGCAATTGACGAATTAGGATTACATGGTCAGAGTCAGATGCTAATACAAAGAGGAAAATACCCCTAGTACATGTATGTAACCCTAATTTAAGCACAGAAGGTAAGCTAGACTTGTAAGGTATCCGCAGCCCTGTTGAATGGGTCCAGAGAGTGACACTCTTGGTGGTTCGGGAGCACATACACCGAGCGCTGCATTTTCTACCGTTGATTACAGGTGAAGACATTTGATATAAATCGGTGGATACATGGCTTGAAGAGTATATTTGGCTACTTTAAGGTCGATGTTGACCGTAATTACCACGATGCCTGCCTCGGCCATACCGGTCTGCTGCGTTCTTGGCTCATCATATCCAACCATAATTTCTAGCTAATCAATCTTCTAGCATTAACATCCCGAAGTGGCAAATGCGATTTTGAGATGAGCCAACTGTTCGAATCCTATCGTTACATCCGATTTCTGCCAGGTGTATAGCATCAACGCAGGAGTAAATACTATCGTGGTTCTGTCCTCGTCGTTGGCGTTAAAGTGCTATGTGACCCCCGCAAAAGATTGGGAGCTGCCTTTTTCAGTTGATGAATGTGGCCCTGGAGATTATACGAGGAAGGGGCAGAGAGTGGTCCATTTTGGACTAGATTAGATGGGAGTTATGGAGCTTACTGCTGACTACAACTTGAGCTGCTTAGACACCCTTTGTACCTCTATCTTAGAACTGCATGCTTAATTTAGCCTCAGGAGCATTTCTATTAATACTTACAGTTGGAGGCCAAACTCCCCTACACTCAAGAATGATAGGATCACAACAGCTCCCGAATAATGCATAGCGTCTCACGACCCCAAGCTATCCTCCATAAGTCGAATATTGTCGTCATCAGCTTTGGGGGAAGATAATCCCGTACGGGCCTTTCTTCGGTCTCACACGCGTACGAACATATGGGCTGCGCTCTGGTGCCCAACCTAACGCAGACATACCTACTTGGCTCACAGAGGAGCCACATAAGGTTAAGAGAAACTAAGAAAAAACTATAGCGGGTATTCTTAACTCTTTTTTCTATCGCTTACTTCGTCTCCTACCGGCATATTCGCGAGGGCGAGTCCACGTTACAACTGGCCCCTATATACGAAGTAGGCAAGTAATATACAGCACTAAGGAGACGCTTTTTGGGCCTTGAATGAGATGATTTGGCGAGCTTAATAAGATCACGAATCGTACGGCTGTTTGGTAAATGTACTACAGGGCCCATTGTTAGCTCCTTTCTGCACATATTCGCGTATTGATTATATCTGTGACGACTGGGCCTGGCCGACCATAGGCCGAAACAACCTGCATGGTCCGACCTGTACAAAAGGAAAGAGTCCTAGAGAAAACGTCGCCCTGAACTGACCCTTGCTAGTCACCCATGCTTTGAGCCGCCGAAAGTAGGCAATATTTTCCTATTTCACCATCAAGCATTATACAGGTATGTCGGCAGTCGCGCAACCGCTAGTTTTGGCTCCTGGTAATTTAATTGCACGAGAATACCGGTAGGAGACCCAGATCATTAGCTCCATAAGCTGACTGACTACTAGAGTACCGTATGCGTAGGCGAAAGGCTTCGAGCTGCCGGATTTGATAGTGGTCTAGTATACTAGTATTGACACGGGATGAATTGCACAACTAAGTTACCGCAAATGGATAATCTCGGCGCGGTTTAGGCGCGCACAACCTAGAGGGGCGGGGCAAAGAATTGAGAAAGCATAACGCCTCTGAGAGAACATGACCAATAGAGGATAACTACGTGTGACTGCGCAACCAAAGGAAGATAATATAACCAGGATTCATAACGATGCTTGGGGGCTAAAGATGTGTCTGTACAGCATGCACTTTGCAGCAACTATGCATTATCATGGTGTGCAACTAGACGGAATCAGCAGCAGTTCCCCTCTGAAATATTGAGAGCGGAATCACCGCGATATCTCTTAGCCTTGCGTTCAATGCTACCTATTACCCGAATCAATCGCACAGTCTGAAAGTTTATTAATCAGATTTGCTTATGACAGTCACGACGAGATGATATTTTTGTTCTTATAAGTTAGAGGAAAATAGAGAAGAAAAAAATATCAACTAACAAGGAATAAAGGCTTCTTGGAGATACTCTTTGTCTTCTTCTTCATCAAGGATTCTTAACAAATATTTGAGTCTTTTATCAGTATCATGGCTTTCCTCATACTTGCCAGAATAGAACATAGTGCAGATACAGAGTTGTACATTATAAACTAAGTCTAACGGCATTGCTATATAACTACTTCTATGCCAAAAAAATATCCGTTCTCTCTCTTTTATTACATTATATTATATAAGCCGTAACTATTTCTCCATAACACAACTTATTCCCGACTGGTCGCTATTCTCAGCACTCATCTTCAGTCGCGCTAGGGTTCAATGTAATTATTGATTCCACTTTAGACTATTTACAACAGGAAACGTTACAGGAGAACAGGCATTTGAGGAGATGCTTTCACCGATATACTAATCCTCAACCTCTTTGGCTACAAACATTTGCGTATGCATGAGGCTAAGAAGGGCACTAATAAAACTGTAAGCTTAGGAATATGGATTCAACCAGGTCTTACTAGGGAACTTTTGTCGAAGAGCGTTCTCGACGCTGAGTCATCTTGTTAAATTTATAGAACCAGGACGAGTGCAACTTATGCGTTCTCTTCTCTGTTACTTTCCCTTTTTGTAACGACTACTTAGTTAATGGCTATAGAAGAAACAGTTGTTAAAAGTCCCTAAATAATGGTAACTGAATACCTTTTCCAGGCTTCAATGATTTAGATGCTGGTGAAACCGCTTGACAAGCTCTTATATTGGCGATTACGGACATCATCCTACGTTTTCCATGCACTCTTTAACATGAGACGCTGCTATGGACAAAAAGTGTAAATTCGTACGTATCCATACGCATAGAGTCAATTGCGCTTACGCCTACTATGACGCCGACGCTACCCGGAATGAGTTGCAAGCCACAATTACCGTTAAAGTGTAGCATTTTGTGCGAGTCACTTTACGTGTTTGTGGAATTTATGGCAAGAACATAGATAAGTATGTTTATTAATTTGAAGGCATTTTGGAATTTGCACATTCTGTGTGGCCAAATTGGTGGTGGTGATATAAGCCTGTGAGAAGAATAACAAACAATATACACGCTGCCAAGTATAAATCTTTATTGTCATTTACGTATTTGACAACTAATCCTATGCTTCTTGGGCAAGTCTCGAATCTGTGCTCAATCGTAGATATCCATCGTGCTACCTGTAACACTCACCTACAGAGCCATCTCGAACAATCAGCTGCTGGATCGAGTCGCATTTATGAAGTAAGTCTCAATTGCAATACCGCAGCTTAATAGTCAACTCATTACTCTCTTTACAGCTAGATAATGCTTTGGCCACTTCCGGCGACCAGCCTTCAAATATCCAACCTCTCATAAAAAGTTCACCTTTTGACGTATGGTAGCTACTGAATTCACATCCGCCGTATAACGACATAAAGTCCCCCGAAAAATAGTAAAAAGTGGGGTGACCCGTCAAAGGATATGTGACTTGAAGTATGCACTTCCATCGTCCGTCTGTCTAGAAATGCCTTCATATAGGGAGTATTATAATATTACCTGAACATTACGGAAGTAGTTGTGGATTAACAGTTGTATTGCCCCTACTATAGCTTTTTGTTGCTAAAAGTGTAAGCAATGGTAACCTAATGCATAAACCTTACGTGAAATATTTCATTACCGAGACATTTTCCTAAAAGGATTATTTAGGTGCGCAGATATTCTCTATCTTCTCAGTGTTACATATTGTCAATCAAGAAAATAGATGTTTTGTGGTTTTGTGATTAGAATGTATAACCGATATATGAGAGTTTTTAATAATATATCATGGCGCCCCTCTATTAGAATTCCCTTACACCTCGCGGGCGTCATGCTGGGATTTATGTGAATGATATGTATGCATTAATTGATCTAATGATTAGCCTAGATTACTTAAACTAACGTTACAAAAACACCAAAATTTTTAGTAGGCTATCGAAGTCGCTCGAAATTGAACAGTAGTCGCCATAAACGTTCTGGCATTGGTCCCATTCCAGACTTCGACTGACTCCCGTTCATATGCCTATTGAGCGCGCGCGGCGCCGCTCTTCGTTTCAAAAAAAGACGTGGTGATAGTCCGGTATTCGAAACATTTCTCTCGTGACAAGCCAACCTGGGTATCTGAAAGTGTATGCTGTTGCTGTGTAGCCGCAAGTATTAAAGAATTAAAGAATTAAAGAATTAAAAAAAAAAAAAAAAAGGGTCCAAGAACATCGGATTACATCTTGAGAAGTGCATTATTCTCAATAATCCTGTCTTTCCAGCCTTCGCAGGCTACCTTTACCATCGCTTTGCCCACCTGGGCGGTCGTGATAGCGCCATAGAGACTGCCAACAAGCTTTTTGGAGAATGAGGCGTTGGGTTCGATAAAGCCGGAGGGCCTCAAGATCCATGTCTCAAACTTGTCAGGATTTGCGTCCGCAAGGTCGCATAGACCCTTTTCGACTTCCCCCTTAATACGGCGAGAATCAGCCAAAAAGAGAAGAGGCCGCTTCTGGTTCCACTCCGAGTATTTGCCACTGCAGAAGACAAATCGAAATTTCTTGCCGCTTGGGACTTTGTCGGCGAGATGTTTCAGCATCGCATTCGCAGCCGCCAGCGTATATTCCACGCCAACTTTGCGACACAATTCTTTGTCATTGTTGAACTGGTTGACTCTCCCTCCAATAGCCCTAGGGATTCGTATTAGTGAAATCAGACAGTCATTCTAACACGCATCGTCAAAGCTATATGCATGCTCCTTCTCGCATCCGCGTCATGACTTTTACGCTGGGAACTATTCTTACCATAAGCATATTTCGGCCCCTTCAAAAGTGCGCATCATCTCTTCGGGATACTGAGAAAAATCCTGATGCAATACTACTTCGGCTTTAGGATGGCTTTCAATATCTATTGCGACCGATTTCCTTGTCAGGATAATGACCTTGGTGATGCGCTCGTCCGCAAAGCAGTGGTTAACGACCTCTGAGCCGGCATGGCCCGTAACCCCGGCGACTATGACTTTCATGGTAAAATTGCCCCTGATATCTTTTCCCCGTTCTCTTTCTCTTGCACGTAAGTTCTTGGTGGCTTAGACTCGAGATATTGGGCGACGTTGGTCCGTCCAAGCAGGTGTCGATCAACAAAGCTCTGGTGAGCGAGCAGCTTGAGGAGAAGTGGCGATATTTTAATATTGGGTTAAAAAATCTTATGACAGTTTGATCCAGATGTCCAGCTATTCTGAATAACAGTGCGCCAAGCTCATTGATTCCGAATCGGCAGCATACTTTTTCTTCCTTTTTGAGCCAGCAGAGAAGAAGAATGAAAGCAGGTGGTAAGCTAATCAGGGTTCATTTGGTTTTTATTACTACTAGTTGACAGCAGATCGTATTACAGTTACAAGCTACCAGAAATTAATATTTGTTCCTCAGGAAGCTTTCTGAGCCAGGGTCCTAGTGTTGGACCGAGCCGTGTATCCGGCTGCTGCAGTGCCGGTGTGGGTCTGGCTCAACACAATTCAGCGTTGGCGCATAGTAGTAATATGATTTAGGGCTGCTGAGATTGCCATTGCGATGGTAAGTGTCCCGGCTCTGAGGCGAAACCATTGTTTTTCACTAGTTAAAAAGATCAGAGTACATGTAAGAGCGCGCTCAGGAAACAGCGTGGAGTATGGCGAGCGAAAGTGGCGTCGATGCGGTGGCCTGCCTTCGTCTTGGAGTTGATATTGGCCCTCTGCCTTCATTGTAGACAGCGGGCGTCCCTGCTAAAAGGCGACACGTTCCTCCGCACAGGCAGGCTCTCGGCGGATACATCGTCGTTATGGACCTCGCTGGGGCCTAGTTAGAGGAAGCTCTGACTGCCTAGTGCTTCAATAGCCAACGGCCATGAATCATTCGGTAAAGGGCTTGAATCGAGTCCGGCTTTCGGTTCACCCACCCGGCGAGAGGCAGCAGCTCTGCGGAGATGGATTGGCGCCGGCTATAGAACCACAGCCCCTGCCCTCGAAAAAAAAAATGCAGCCACTCTGCGCCAAAAAGCGTTCACAAGACGACCCTAGCGACGTCCTGGGCGTTTTGGTTGTTCTGCAGCTCTCCTTTTCTGGGCATGGCCTTTTCAAGCTCCGTCATTGTGTATCACACGGCCTCGCTTGTTATCTCGATCTGCCCCGTGCATGGATGTGGGATACATAGTGTGATTTTCTAGCATGTCTCATGCTTCGCAAAGCGGCCGGTCCCGTCGAGGGTGAAAGAGAAATGCGCCGATGCGGAACCGAGAGTCGGGTAGAATACGAAGCAGTGGAGATTAGAGCACTTTCGCTCTCTCTGTTCTCCGATCTCCGTCTTGCGCGTGTACATACTAGTAATGCCGTCCAATACAACTCCGCAGAGTAGACACAGTTGTTGTTTTCACAATTTTTTTTTCTCTTTGTTCCTGTCTTCTTGTTGTGTGATTTTTCATATATCCTGGTGGTGGTGATGATGGGGGCCAGTCCTAAGATGAGCCTATCAGACAGTCTTGCGATGCCGGATTGCCGTCTAAGACTGCTTCATGCTGCGCTTTTTCGGTTGTCAATTGATGTGTGCGAATAGTAAGACATTATCACGCTAGGCCGTGCGAGTGGCTCTTTTCAGCTATACTGTCTGTGCAGTAGGACAGGACACGTTCTTCAATGCCATTCACGTATGTTGATGCGATGGAGTTGCGAGGTGAAGAGAAAAAAGGCAATGTACTGTAGTAGATCTGCATGAAGTTGGTGATTACCTGATTTCGAGCTACGAAAGTACTTCCCTGCATCTGGCAGGTGCGATCGCTGGGCTGTTCCTGAAGAGCGAAAGCTTGGTCTTGGCAAAGCAGGAGCCAACGGGACCCGCGGAAACCAGCGATGGAAATCTTGGCTTTGACTTGGCTTTGGCGTGGTTTACTTGGCGTTTTGAGATCGACAGAAGAGTGTTCTATACTAATACTTTAATTTTATTCTTTACATTTACTTGTAGATCTACGGAGCGCGCTATCCCACAGATATTGTGGCATCCTTGTATGTACGAATAATCGCGCTGGAATGCAGTGCCTGCTCCGTGGACTTACACCACCACCACGACTGCCATAAACGGGATCGGAACTTTTGGCTTCACTCTGGGTTACAGTGCAGTAGCATTTGGCCGAGCCGTTGTTCCCGCTCTCTGTTCGTCATGGATAGCCTCAACAAAAAGAGAGAAAAAATCTTTTCTCTTCTGTTCTCGCTCATTGCCCCTCGTGGCATCATCGCAGGTTACAAACACTACTGTGCCAAAATTGAGATGAGATGCTACCAAATATAGGCAGCAGCTAAATTGGCATCCATGCAACAAGCCGACATTGGGCTGCATATGCAATCCCGGTGCGTGACGGAATTCGGACCAACTCAAAGTCAACCATCACTGGCACACTCGGCCTAAGACGCGGATGAGATATAGGGTTTGTGATACTCATTCTAATGCTAATGCTACACTGGTGCCCTATATGGCTTTATTGATATAGATGGGTCTTCGCTGTGCTACGAGCACATACGAAATACTACTACTGCTACTCTTACAGTTGCTCAAGTCAGGCCATCAACGCAGTGTCGGACAGGCCATCAACGCAGTGTCGGAATCTGGAGCCTACTGCAGTGTTCCAATATCTAGATACTTCGCAGTACATCCTGCAACATAGATATCAACTCCTCTCTACTTTGCCAAGCGGCGTCCAACTTGCCATCTCCTAGCAGCTACAGTTGATATGCCATGATACTTGGCCCGATCAGCCTTGATAAAATAGGTATCGACAGGTCGGGCTCTCCCAAGTCTGCCATTGTGGCATAAACCGCGGCGATGCACACAGAGCAGCCACTGTTATTAGTGGTATTCTCATTGACGCGGCCTTCTGCAACTGCCGCACTGCTCATGGCATTAGGACGGTCTCAACAAAGCCTGTGGTTCCTCCGGCCACAAACTAGCTAGGCAGCGGAATCTCAAACCTCCGGCATGTTTGGCTGTGAATCTCGTTGCTAAAATCCGTTTATTCCATCATTGAGAGTATTTGCATCCGTCAGGTCCCCAAAGGTACTGCGTCGCTCTGCACTCTTTCGCCTAGCAGCGTCACAAACATCCACGCCGCTCTAGACAAGTCGTCGGTCACGTCTCCCGATTTCACAATCTTGATCCGAGACTGCGAGAGGACAAATCCCCCGCATGACACTTGAATGACACGAACACCGGGGTGGAACAGGTTCAGTGCCAAATGCTGGTTTAGATGGCTTGCTAAAGCCTCCATCAAGGGATATTCAGAGCCATCTTTGTTCTTTAGCCATCCCCACCCGTCGTCTATGTGCGAGCCTGCGAGCCTGCGCCGTTCTCGATCATCGCGCTCCCACAGGGCAGTGTCCTGGCCCGTATTAGAAGTTGTCTGCTTGGATTTCTGTAGCGATTTTCCGGCACGTAAGAAACGGCGCAAATCTGACGCCGAAATGCTAATCTCCATGGACCGTAACCCAGGCTCAGTTGCCTCGACCTCAGTTTCGTCTTCGTCTGAATCTCCGCCCAAGCGAAGTACAGCCTCTCGGCCTGGGTCTGTTACAGGTGCATTGAATGCTAGAGTCAAGACCAGGTCCGAATCGGCTCGCGGTAGTCCGGTATGCTGAATCCAACCTTCCAGAACGCTGACTAGCGTTCGAGTCCCCAGGTTAAGCTTAGTGACACGGCAGTCAAAGGTTGTCGACAGCCATTCACCGATGACAGCCTTGAGAGCTTGAGGCATTCGAAGGAGCAACAAAGGCAGACGAAGGAACTGGCCACCATCAGCCTCGCTGATATCCGGAGTGTCAAACCCCATGTTCCATAGATTCGCAGCTGGGGTATTTATGCTAGACCCCTGATGTGAACGCGCAAAGCCCGGCAGCAACAGCGCGACATATGCTGCATTTTCATGTCGCATCTCAATCCAAAGGCCCTTCTTCTGCTCATCTGGCAGCTCACTCCAGTTCTCAGAGGACTTGTCGCCCAGCACATCCGTCGCCTGAAACCAGCGGAAAGTCACTGCCCTCAGCGGCCCAACCTGGCCCATGGGCGTGTCTGTGGCCTCCAACCCAATCTGCACTCCACGAACCACATCCCCCACCAGCGTATCTCGTAGCCGGTGAGCAAGTCGGTCAAGGCGCGTCTGGTCCAGCTTTTGAGCGCCGATAAAGAGTGGAGACACGCGGTGAGTTGAGAATGTGGTGTTGAAAAACTGCGGAATCGCAACTTCACCAGCTTCGGTCGCGCTCTCATGGCCTCGCTGGTTTTCTGTCTGTGATCGCTGGGCTGGAGCGGGCCCAGCCTTTTGAGTCTTTTGACGCGCCATGTCGCAAAGCGCGTCTGTGTAAACTGCGGAAAAGAGGAACTGAACGCTGTCTAATTTTCAAGACAACGGATCATTTAGATATCGAACGCGTCGCCTAGCCATTGATGCATCGAGGCGCTTTTGCTTTGTGAAGAATGAGAAAGTCTCGCTCACGCTCAAAGAGAGTGTTTGGGATTTGCGACATTGCCTATTTGAGAGTTGCTGACTAATCATCGGCATCGCGATTTCACCACTGGGGTGGGATGCTGGGTATCTTTTCATCAGTATCTCTTTGCAAGGCTGCTTGTAGGCTTGATTATTTATCTATTTAAATATTTATTCATTTTTTGTTTATTTGTTTGTTTGTTTTCTTCTTCAACTTTTCTTTTGTCATGTATAAACAATTCTTTTTGTTCTGCACTGTCCATTGAAAAGAATCTCAGCCCTTACATCCTTTTCTGAATAGCTGGCTTTATTGCCCAGGACAAATAAGTATTTGGAACACTTCTTGCACGTTTTCCTCAAAACATGATCCTGTGAATATTAATACGTGATAAATTGCATCTAAGTTGTCCAGTTTGCATATAAAAGTGACCTGAAATCAGTTAATATCGCTATGCACTTCTCCATCTCAACTTGCGGCTCGTCCACGGTATACCTCGTTACACATTGCGATTTCTCTATCCATCTTCCAGCTTGGTTCACCATGGCTCAAGACCAATCTAAGAACGCTATGGCTAAGACACCACCCCAATCCTATCTGAAGGAGGTCCACGACATCTACCTAGGGAAAAACCCTCGCCTGGCGGATCCAAACTCTTTCTCGGCTCCAAGCAACCTATTCCGTCAGGTGCAGCAAATGAAAGATTCAGCTATGCAAGAAATACTAGACAATCCAGATGAGCCTCCAGACCTTTATGTAGAGCTCCAGCGACGCTGGGGCTGGGGAGTTACCATAAGATACCCCCCAGGTGGCCCATATGCGCAATTCAATGAGTACGAAAAGGCTATGGAGCAAATGACCAGAGAGATATTCGAGACGTGGAATAAGATAAAAACCATAGTCAGCAATTATGAGCCGGATATTCAGTCGTTTATCCGGGAAAATTACCCAAAGGAAGGGGGCGGCGAGTGGAGTACCAACGACCGTTTGTGGGCTATTTTAAGAGACTGGGAGCAGACTGTCGCGAAGTTCAACGACTGTCACCCAGATATCAAAAGGTTCATGGAGGCCAAATATACAGAGTCTGATTTTCTAATACAGTCTCCCACAGATGAAGCGATCATTTCGAAGGCCCCTTTAAGATACCTTCTCCGTTATTTCCAGGAGGGGGAAACAATCCCATTGTCAGAAAACGAACGAGACATGCACCGTGCTATCTATAACCACCCCGGCAATTTCTTTGAAACCAGTACCGTAAAAGAGTGGCCAATGAAAGAAGAGCCAAAGTACATTTCGCTTGGCCCATATATGTGCAATGCCAAAGATTCGCGCGTATGGGATAGAACGAGCCGAATTTCGTTTTTGGTCCCTCACATCATTTCCGAAGACTTGCTCAGTTTTGAGCACCTGGTCTCGGTTATCCACTATCGTGGCGGGTACCACCCTTCTATTTTTACTAAATTGGATAATGATATGACTTTCATTGGCAGGAGGACTAATAACCTAACAGGTCCTTTGCTTGCAAACCGCATGGTCAGCTTCGATACCTCCAACTCCGGTTACCGCCCGAAATTTTGGTTTGGATGGGAAGGTGAGATATCTCGCCCAAAGAAGTTCAAGGATGCGGAAGATGAAAAAACTTGGAATGCGACTGCTGAAGAATACAATGATCTTTGGCGCCGAGGACAGCTCTTTGAGCCTTCAGGGGCTTGGATCATGCTTCAGAACCAGCGAGTAACATATTTGCACATGTTGAACGTCCTCACAACTATCTGTCAAGACATGAGCTTGGACTGTATAACACCTGTGAACCCCAATCCCAGCCGTGACCCCGAGTTGGTGTTTGCTGACACTAGAAAACGTATTGAGTTTTGGCAAGAGAGGCGTACTGTTGATGTAATTAAACATTCAGAGGCGGCGCTTTATCTACCTCCACCTACCCGAATTTCCTCTGTGTTTTTTAGGGAGCTGGATATCAAGATGCAAGGAGGAGAAATCTGTGTTCAAGAAATGTTCGAAAACCCAGAGCTGCTCTATGATTATATTGAGGAGCTAAGAGGTCATCACTGGGGGCATATTGGAAGAAAAAACT
Organism: Trichoderma asperelloides; assembly: GCA_021066465.1. Classification (NCBI taxonomy): domain Eukaryota; kingdom Fungi; phylum Ascomycota; class Sordariomycetes; order Hypocreales; family Hypocreaceae; genus Trichoderma; species Trichoderma asperelloides. The sequence continues at coordinate 553,308 of JAJKFY010000222.1, read as the reverse complement.
CTTTTGAAAATTTCGACTCTAGCGACACTTATTCTATATTCATGGAGAATTATACAGATGAAAAGACTCGTCATATGCTCTACTTTGATCTCATGAGGGGGGTGCTGCGGCGATCTATTTTTGAGTTTTATATCTGGAATTCTATCTTAACTCGCCTTGAAGAATTTGAGGACCTATTGTATGAAGAGTTTCCGGATCATGGTAAGAGAGATGCTCCTAAAGGTGATGGCATTGATCTATTACAACAACCCCCGCGTTTTCTTCCTACAAAGAAGCCTGACCATGAGAAGGGGCCAGAAAATAGGAAGAAATCAAGGCATGACATCCTAACAGAAAAGTATCTCTCGCTGGTGACCATGGTTCGGTATCACGCCATCTACTTTGTCAACGAGTTTCGCAAAAAAAGGGATCCACGCTTCTGCACCACCAATGAGAGATTTGTCATTTGCCATTGGTGATACTCATAGTGATACCCAAGACGCAAAAGCAAAGGGGAAAAAGAGACAGTCACAACAGACCACCTGCAAGATAGAAAAGAGGCACTACGGTGCTCCAGATCTGATATACCACTCCAAATTATTAGATCCATCTCATGGTTATGACAAGATAAAGCGAAGCAAAGATTGGGAGAGATTACATATCTGAGAATTTTATCGCCAGCCCGATAGATAACACATTGTGCGGCATCAAAGAAGTCGCAAATTATCTCTATGGTATAGCCTCACATTCGGATGGTGACTTTGATTACAAGGGAAATCCCATCATCACAGACTTTATTCGTCATATAATTGGTGGCCTCGATATCCTATCAAGCCTGGCCGATCATTTGGAGTCCTTGTGGCCTGCAATGGATATACTCGGAGGTGCAGCTACAGACGAGAGCTCCCGGCTTAGATATTTCCATTCCGGCAGCGGAGACATCTCGATCAATTTCTTCGACTTTGACTCTTTTGACTTTGACGACAAGATTCCTAGGGAGCGACTCGAGAGGGTCTTTTTATTTTTCGATGAGCTTCAAGGATTCAAGGAAGAATCCATCTCGGTAGGACATGCTAAAGGGGACATGAAGAGATTTGGGGCATCGCTGCTGAGAGACTTCATAATACCCCTGAACAATGAGTCGGGCCCTTATTATGCGAATAATGAGAAAGCGATTTCAAGGCTCGAAGAGGCAATGGGCATATCCAGAGATGATTGTCCCTTCGAAAAGGGAGAAAAGCCATTCAACCTGGAGCAGGAGGAAGCCGGACCTAACAAAACGGTTCCTCTTGAGAGTCAAATGCAAGATTATCGCTTTATTGCACAATATGAGAAAGATCTAGCCGAAGAACGCCAATCTAGGAGAAATAAACTATTAGAAGACCTCTTAGGTCCGTCCAAGGAAGACCGGGCCAAAGAGAAAAGGCGTATGAAGAAGCAAGCTCGTAGGCACAACAAAGCGAGGCAACGGTTGAAGGCATCTGGCGAGCTACTCAGCGGAGACGAGGACAATGGCGCTGAAGATTCTAGCCAGAATAATCGAGATGTACGTAGCCGGAATGATTTAACTGAGCAGAGCTATTCGCGATGGGGAGAGTCGCTGCACGCCACTCTCAGGCAATTTTCACTTCCGCCAGTGCCTAAAACTCGAATCTTGCTCGTCCCAGATATATCAGCTCTGGCCATCAACACGTCATCAAAGCCCCTTCCGGCAGCTCCCGACGGCCTGCCCAAAGGTATCATCAAGAAAAGAGACTGGGCCACTCTCGAATCCATATATGGCGTCCACGGCAGCGTAAACGCAGCAGTGACCTACATGGAAGTGAAATCCGCAATGAACGCAATGGGATATGAGGAGTTTGGAGGACGAGGAGGAAGCCACATGAGCTTTTCGCGAGAGAATGGTCGGTGGCCGCATGGCGAGCTGCCGCGCGGCGAGAATATCCTGCTATCGAGTACCCATGGGATGAAGAGCGCTCTGGCTGCAAAAGGGAAATCGAGGGACTGGGGCCGGAGGTTGTGCCAGAGGGGGTTGACGTTTGACTTAATTACCAAGTGGTATGTGAAAGGGTAAGGAGAGAGTTTTCGGGATATGTTGGCATTGTTATTTACATTAATTCTAAATGGTTTTTGTTCGTCGTGAAAATAGTGTCGATAGATATGTTAGTATCCGTGGGGTAGTTTGAAACAAAATTCGACTTGTGAAAAAAAGCCATGTACGTGATTATGAGTTTCGGCTTCATCTCGATTCAATATGTACAAGAAGCAAGACGAGGGCCACATATTCGCGGCTATATATGGCTCAGCTCTCCAGCGCCTGGTTCGTCAGAACATCAGGTCTAATCCAGTCAAACGTGTCGAAAAGTTCAAAGTTAAAGTCAAGCTGCATGTCATCAAGGGTATTATCTGGCTGCCAGCTCATATTCTCGCTGCCCGCATTGAGAACATGGTCCAGCACACGCCTCATGACGGCACTGGTGGTCACGCACATGGTGCCATTCGGTCTAGATGGATCGATCCACTCGAGGAAGCCTATTAGGAGGCTGAGTTGCTGTATAATGTTGGACCGCGTTATTGAGGAGTTCTTCGGATGACTGCCTTTGAATGAGGAATTTAGTAGCTCCATGCAGAGTATACCTCCGCTAGGGGTTGCAAAAGCCATGACCTAGAAAAGCCACAGTCATTTTAGTATATGTCCTTAAATCTTTTCGCTTGTTGAGACAGGGTTTGTCTTACCAGCCATTCAAAGTCATTTCTAAAAGGGGCAAAGCGATCCTTGTGCGTCCAGAACAGCAGTGTCAACTCAACGAGCCGAAAACTTATTGGCAACAGGGTAGACTTGTTCATTTCCCCATGCTTCAATAGCAGCCTTTCAATCAAAAAGAGATTCTGCAATTGTTCAAGCTGCAGTAATATTCGCGCAAATAACACGTTTATGTTTGCATCGGGATCCGCAAGATCAGAGGGATTATAATCTAATCCCGAAGGGAATTCTTTGATGGCCTCGATCTGCCGTTCTTTGACATCTCTTCGTCGAGAAAGTCAGTAGTGTTGATAACAAGTATCACGCATTAGGCGTTGAGCTTACCGAAGGAGAGCACAGGCAACCTTTTGTGCTGCCTTGCCAATGCCAATTTCGATCAGCTCATCTCGTAGAAGCGATAGGATGTATCTTGCTCGAGTGAAAGTTGCGGCGTACACCTTTCCGCTAGTGTTCCATCCATTCTTATCGAGGGATTTCACAGCTTCTTTGATAGCTTCTCCCCCTTGTAGTAAGTCCTCGTCTCGTAGGTCAAGCGGGAGGGGAGTAAACGCGTATCGATGAGACAATCGAGGTGGCCGACCTGTAAACAGTACTGCGTGTTTCTCTCCAACAAACATCTGGGCAAAAAGGAGTCGTCGAGATTCAGAAGCCAATGACGGCTCATAAGACGGGGAATTTGACTCAGCATGCAAACCAAGGAATGTCGCTAAAGCCACTGACTCTGCTCCGGTCCCCCATGAGGAATAGCCTACTAAGTTAGCAAGATGATGCAAACTTCACCGTATATCGGAGCTTTGGAATCACACAAATGTCATTAAAGGGGCTTTCACTTACTAGCATCTCCAGTATGAACGGATTCTAGAGTAGATCGGCGCATATACAACTGGGCTAACAGACTGTTTGCTGACGCAAACCTCCTACTCAAATCGATACAAAGGCCAAGACACACACGAGAAACTTGTGCCCACTGTTTTTTGGCCGCATCTTTGTCGAATGCAGTACACTCACCAGGCAAAAAATATATAAAACTAAAAATGAACCCAATCGACTCCCATCTGAGGTTATCCCCCGTAAATTGTCCGATCCATTTTTCAGGATCTGGCTCGTCTTCTCGGAATGGTTTGGTGGTATTTTCGCTCAGAAAATGAGCAATATCTTCGAGCTGGGAGTCTACTCGGCAAAGGCCCAAGTAAGAACCGAACCTCTCGTGCAGATCGGAGAGTGCGCGCTGCCCAACCACCCTCATCCAGCTATCCCGATAGAGCGGAGAGTCTTTGTTGGCCTCGATATGGCCCACATTTGGGGCAGGTATCCCTCGAAGCACTACAAGGCACATCTCCTTTGTCGGTGAACAATGACATCGGAGCCCTTCGACACTCTGTCTTGAGCCATTATTCGCTAACTGGGGCAGGAACGCTTGAAACCCCTGAATCATGGATAGGCTGCTCTCAGTCTCTTGTAAGACTGAAGAGTGGCTGATGTACCCCAAGTACCCCGACTCTTGATCCCCTGCCGGGGTAGACGCCCTGTCCGAGAGAAGATGGCCCCCTGGGGTTGCGGTAGTCGAAGCGAGTTCGTGGTTTATCGACTGACGTCGACGTCCAGCATGGTCCACAGGTGACTCAAAGGAATAGGTAGTATGCGACGGCCCTAAAGGCGATATCACCTTTTGGGCGTCGTGAACGTGGGTATTAGTTTGTCGCCGAAGCTCTGCACGACGCAGTGATCTGTAGCCCTCGGCGGACCCAGGCCGCCGGCTCGGCCCCAGTCCGGCCGTCCTCGGACTTGACTCACCAGCGTGAAAGCTGTTGTTACTGGTGTAAGTCGTAGCCCCGGCTGGGGCACCCGGATCGCGCGATGACAGCCGCTTTAAGGATAGTGGCTTCCGAGGCATCGAGGACGTGTAGACACACTCGTCCTCTTGGCCTCTGCTAACACAGCGTCTGCAAACCGGTTGCTGGTGATCGCAGGCCACTTTGCGTGAACGGCATGGATCACAGGCTTGCATCCGTCCATTTGGCCTACGGAGCATGGCCGGCGGAGACGCTGACTGTGCAGTCATTAGCCTAGGGAATTCATATACACCTAGCTAGGATCCGGTGCATTGATAATTGCCGTACGGAGTGTAAACAATGGAATCAGCTGAGAAATGCAACAACAACGCCTGTATTGGTAAACAGAAAGAGTCCATGGTTTGTCAGGAGCAGGTCGTCGGATTTACAAGGCGGCTTCGGGCTCGGGCTCGGGTCGTCGCTCGGAAACACTAGTCAGGAATCGAGCCGCAAAAGGCTGAGCAAGGGCGTGGGAGAGTGGACCAGGCACCTCACTCCGAGCCAATCGGGAGGACGCTGGACCTGGATGCCTTCGTGACGACGACTTACACGCGTGAGAATGCAAGCCACGTATGGGCCATTCAAGCAGGATATCTAATGCGCCTTCTACTAGCCTGGCAGATGACTCAAAAAGCGGAATGGCGCAAACGAGGCTCGTCTATTTTGTGGCATGCTAAATCCACACATGCGAGAATCCTTATCACATAGGATTATTAAGGTTTATGACAGGCTGACTGAACATGTACTCTGAACTTGAATATATATATGGCCGGTCCCCTCAACTTTCTGGAACTCGTTTACAAATACAAAAATCTTAGTATTTAAGATATCAAATAAACTTGAACAAATCATCCATTCTTGAATCAACTCTATCGCCAAGTACACACTTACTCGAAACCAAATACATTCTATCTTACATCTTATACGTCTTATACAACGGCTCTTAATCGTCGACAACACTCTAAATAAATTCGAACCTCGTTGAACAGCGATAACCGATCAACGAAAGTAATATATATATATACTCTTTAATAAGAAAAACTGTTCAAGTTTTTAACAAACCACACAACAATCATGCCTCTCAGACTCTCAACAAAAAAGGCTTCCACCTTGGCTGCGAAGCCTGAAGCAATGTCTTCCGAAATAACCCTGGTTGACTCTTCGCATACACGATCGGATAAACAAACCACAGCTGGTAATGGCCCTGGATGCAATACACAACTGGCAGCATAGCTAATAAGCTTATGTATAGGTCCTAGCACTAAGAAAACAAAGATGACTTGGAAAGAGGCTCGTGCGCATTGTAAAAAACAGGAAAACTGGGAAGCCCGAGTAAGTGAGTTGCTAGTCTCCTCAGGAATTCGCACCAGGGAAAATTAGTACTAACTCTCAATAGGCGCAGCTATATAGTGTGCTCTAAGACAAGCGTACCTATTCACAAAGAGATCAGAAAAACAGTTTTTATGTATAACTGATGTTTAATTACGGTACACGATGGATTGGAGTTGGTTTCAAAAGCAAGGCAACTGATTGTCTTTCAAAATTGCAAAACTGCTATCTAATTAAGAAGCTAGCTACACGCTTGTTGCAATGCTCTCGTTCAAATAGCAAAGAGTAGGATAGATACCCTTTGGAGTTAATATACTTGGTTTCTCTTCATTCGATTGGACAGCCTGAGCCTTTCAATTATTCCAGCATAAAATACCAGAAAAAGGCCGTTTCTTGCTTATTATGTGGAATTCCGCGGTAAAGGTACTCATCGTAGCCACCAAACTTGAATCCGTATCGCTTATAAAAGCGGCATGCCGCGACATTATTCGACTGCGACTCTAGACGAATTCCAGCAACTCCCAGTTGGCGAGCCCACTTCACCGCCTCGTCCAGAAGCATCTTGCCGTATCCGTGACCTCGAATGCTCACATCCAGCACAATGAAGCGGATCTCCACCATATTATTCCAAGATTTTGCTGCGTGTATGTATCCGTAAACCACCTCAGCTTCCACTATAGTGAACAATGCCGCTTCATGGGCTTTGATATTCTCAAACTCGGACTCTTCAAATCCGAAGTCTTTTTTTACCACCGGGACAGGATTGGTAGCTATTATCTCGTCTCGCGTAAGTGCATCATAGGGCTTCGCTACTTCGGCAGATATCTCAAACGAGAAGTCTCGGCCGGCGATATCCTCCTTTGTTAATTTTGTGGCGCTTTGTATCTCCATTTTGGCAAAACGAATGGGCTCTTTTTTGACTAGGTTTAAAGGCAACGAGAATTTACTAGTGAGAGAATATTCGGTCACGGTTGAAAACTTGCGTCTTGAACAAAGCAAAAACGCATTAGTACGTGCAAGTTGAGGCGGGTGCATCAATTAGCTTGGCTAGTTAGCGGATAAGCATACTATTAACTATATGCGCTATCGGCGAGTGAGTCAAGCCGGACTGACTACGAAACCGAAGACTTGGGCACAGTGGTTTTTCTCTCCACAATGAGAAAAAAGGAAAATAGTTTTAGGCGAACGAAAACCAATTTTTGGATATATATCCCGATATCACATATCCACACCGGGGCGGTCAAAAGCATTCGGCTTGGGATTGGAGGGTCGGCCTCGGAGACGCAAAGTCAAGCCGAGAGGAACCATTGCTATTTATATACCCAAACAAGTGGGGATCTGTATTGGATATGCACGACTCCGAGTCAAAAAGAATACGCAGATGATCAGTTCTCTTTGTATCTATATCTTAGGAGTTGCGATTTTCTACGGTCAAGCTGTAGGCATCCATTGTCCTGTGTAAGTTGAGTAAGCGGAGCCTTCAGTACAATTGGAGTTGGTATACGCGCTTGTGTACTGCCACCAGTTTCTTCCCATCTTTTGTTACAACTTCTCGTAACCCTTTTCATAGTATTTGGATCCGAGAGTTTTTTTTTTTTTTTTTTTTTTTTTTTATAGGTCCCTTTTATTCACAATGAACGTCCTCTTGCAGATCACCTCACGTTGTGAAGATTATGGTAAGAGCGGGGATGTTCCGCAGAGTGGGGCACATCAGTTGCGGCGGATTCCGCGATTTGATATGGAGCTGCTTCTTATCGCGAAAAAAAAAAATTACACTACCTGAATCGCAAACTACTGCCGCTGCATTGAGCGTCTAACATATCGCTGGATCGCCCTTTTTTTTTTTCTCATGCGTACAAGATCCAAATCACAAAACACCGATCCAATGGGTCCGTCAATCCCCTCGCGGAAGCGAAAAGAAATCTTCGAAGAAGTTGTCGAGTCCGACGACGAATTCGGCGGCGCTGAGCTCGAGGGAATCTTATCGCAAAGCGAAGACGAGAGCGGCGTCGAAGAATCAGACTCGGAGGGCGAAGAGCCTGAACTTGATGAGGACGAAGATGAGGATGAGGACGAAGATGAGGATGAGGACGAGGACGAAGACGAAGATGTGCGAAGTGATGGCGAGGAAGACGGAAAAGCCAATGGCGAGCGCAAAAAGAGTGCCAATGATGAGGAAGTAGACGACGACAAACCCAACTACAGGATCGTCAAAGATGCCAATGGAGGCGAGCGCTACGAGTATGAAGAAATCGACCCCGTCTATGACAGTGACGATACAGATGCCCAAGGCCCCGTCAACACCATTGGCAACATCCCGCTCTCCTTCTACGATTCATACCCACACATTGGATATGACATCAACGGCAAGAAAATCATGCGGCCCGCCACGGGCGAGGCTCTTGATGCTCTGCTCGACAGCATCGAGCTCCCCAAGGGCTGGACTGGCCTGACTGACCCCGAGACGGGCAAGCCTTTGAACCTCAGCCAGGAGGAGCTGGAGCTTCTGAAGAAACTGCAGATGAACGAAGTTCCTTCTGATGACTATGACCCCTATCCAGTATGTTCTTTTCTCTCTCTCTCTTGTCAATTGATATTATGGTGTGTGTGTGAGAAAATTGTAACTAACAACTGCACAGGATCTGATTCCCTACTTCACCAGCATAGAGGAGAAGATGCCTCTGAGCGCTGCCCCAGAACCCAAGCGACGATTCGTCCCCTCCAAACACGAAGCCAAGAGAATAGCCAAGCTGGTTCGCGCCATCAAGGACGGAAAGATCCTGCCCTATAGACCTCCCGCGCCGGAGGAGACCGAGGAGGAAGAGAAGTACTACGACATCTGGGCCAACGAGGAGCCCCAGGACCGACACATCATGAACATCCCCGCGCCCAAGCTGGCACCGCCAGGCTACGACCTCAGCTACAACCCTCCCCCCGAGTATCTGCCCACTGCCGAGGAGAAGGACGCCTGGGAGAAGCTCGATCCCGAGGAGCGCGAAAAGGAGTACCTCCCCAGCCAGTTCGACGCCCTGCGCAAGGTTCCCGCCTACGGCGAGTTCGTCAAGGAGCGCTTCGAGCGCTGCCTCGACCTCTACCTGGCGCCCCGAGTCCGCAAGAACAGGCTCAACATCGACCCCAGCTCCCTGCTGCCGAAGCTGCCCCGCCCCGAGGAGCTGCGGCCCTTCCCGACCGTGTGCCAGACCATCTTCAGGGGCCACACCAGCCGCGTGCGCACCGTCGCCTTCAGCCCCGACGGCGAATGGATCGCCTCCGGCAGCGACGACGGCACGGTTCGCGTCTGGGCGCTCAACGGCCACCAGGAGTGGAGCGCCCAGCTCAGCTCGGCCGACGAGCCCGAGCCCGTCAACATGGTCCGCTGGCGTCCCAGCAAGGACACCTTCATCCTGGCCGCCGCCGCCGGCGAGGACCTGTTCTTCATTGCTCCCCCGATCGTCAGCGATGCCACCGAGCAGGCCAGCCGCGACATTCTCGACGCCGGCTTCGGCTACGCCACCAACGGCGCATCATCATCCGCTGCCACCACCGCCGACGGCGTCAAGAAGGAGCCTCCCGCCAAGTGGTCCCGCCCCAGCTCGTCCCTCGTCGCCAAGGGCGTCCTCCTCAAGGCCACCGTCCGCTCCACCATCAAGACCATCAACTGGCACCGCCGCGGCGACTTCGTCTGCACCGTCTCGCCCACCGGCCAGCGCAGCTCCGTCATCATTCACACGCTCTCCAAGCACCTCAGCCAGGTGCCCTTCCGCAAGCTGCCCGGCCTCGCCCAGACGGCCCAGTTCCACCCCACGCGCCCCTACTTCTTCGTCGCCACCCAGCGCATGATCCGCTGCTACGACCTCCAGCGCCAGGAGCTCCTCAAGGTCATCCAGCCCGGCGCGCGCTGGATCTCCTCCATGGACGTCCACCCGGGCGGCGACAACCTCATCGTCGGCTCCTACGACCGCCGCCTGCTGTGGCACGACCTCGACCTGTCCAACCGCCCTTACAAGACCATGCGCTTCCACCCAGAGGCCATCCGTGCGGTCAAGTTCCACCGCGGCCTGCCCCTCTTCGCCGACGCCAGCGACGACGGCTCTCTGCAGATCTTCCACGGCAAGGTCGTCAGCGACTTGATGGAGAACGCGACCATTGTCCCCGTCAAGATGCTGAGAGGCCACAAGGTGGAGAAGAAGCTGGGTGTTATGGACGTGGATTGGCATCCCAAGCACCCTTGGATTGTCAGTGCTGGTGCCGATATGACATTGAGGTTATGGGCATAAGGGAGATGAAGAAGTGGAAAGAAAAGGTTGTCTTTGTTTTTAATAGTTTAGGTGAATATGGTAATAAAAGTGCACATATAGAACTGCCAACTAAAACTTTATCCAAGCAAATGGTGTCCACACTTACATTCCTTTGTTATATAAAGCATACGTTGCAACTGTCACTTTACTTCACTCCGTAGGGCATCAAATCAATGTGTGAAAAAGTATTACTATAAAAGCAAACCAACTCAAATATCATTATCATTGAAGAACGTCCATCGCCTTTTGTCCCCACCCTTTCCATCGCCCATAACTCGTAAAAAAAAAAAAAAAAAAAAAAAGGACGGAGCGCCCTTGGTACCTCGCTTCATCTTACACTTGGCGACCACTTCCTTCGCCATGGTCACGTCTTTTGACCTGCCATTTATCTGTTGTATAAAGTGCATAATGAGTTGCTATGCACTTTACAGCTCATTTCTCAGCTTCTGACCCTTCTTCTTGGCTTCAGCCTCAGCTTTGATAGCTTCCTGCTTGGCAACCTCGCTACCAATGTTGAGCTGCTGGGCAATCCATCTCCAACCGTCCTTGGCTGTCTCTCCGATCTTAGCAAAGACAGTGCCTCCGGGTGAAGAGGTGCCATATTTGAAGTAGGTAGATTGCTTGCGCGCCTCTGCTTTGAGTTCATCAATCTTAGAACCCTGAGGAACACGAACTCCGTAGCTGTCGAGGTAGGCTTTGAGATCGCTCTCGGACCAGCCATCAAAAGCATCCTGCTTGGCAGAAGATGTCGCAGACGCAAGATAGCTGGTGGCAGAGGCATACTGTGCACCACCGGCTGACGAGGCGGATGAGTAGGCCGACTGGGCAGCTCTCACAAGTTCATCGCGGGTAGCGTCCTTCTTCTTAGCCGCGGCCTTTGCGGCAGCATTGCCATGCTTACTCAGGTAGTTCTTCAAGTTCTCGTAGCTATAATCATCAAAGTTCCACGCTTGCCAGGTAGCTGATGCTCTGTGTGTATGCTTTCGAACAAGAGCTCGAAGCTCATCGGTCTTACTGGCTTGGGGGACAGGGACACCGCGGGCATCCAGATAAGCCTTGAGTCGGCTGTCTGACCACTTGTCGACGACTTGGTTGAAGGCATCCTGGGCAGCAAGTGAAGCGCTGTCAGTCGCCTTGGCATACTGGTTCTGGGCGTTGGAAGTAGCAGCGCCGAAAGCAGCCTTGACGCTGGCGCCAACGGTGTCGCCCAAGATATCAGCGCGGTGCTTTCGAACAAGAGCTCGGAGTTCATTAAGCTTGGTACCCTGAGGCACAGGGATTCCGTTCTTGTCGCAAAATTCCTTGAGCTGAGACTCGCTCCAGGCGTCAATAATGGTGTCTGTGAGATAGGTATAGGCTGCTTGGATCCTAGCCGAGGCGCTTTCAGCTTCCTCTTGGGACCTTAGGTAAGCAAGTCGAGCGTTGCGGCGAACTGAGGCAATCAACTTGTCCCGGGTGGTTGGCTGTGGGGCTGGGAAGCCGTTTTTATCAAGCCATTCCTTCAGATCGGATTGGGACCAGGTGGAGTAGAGCCAGTCACCGGGATAGGCAGCAGTCTCTCCAGCTTTGTCTGCAATGATCTGATAGTTCTCACGAGCTTTTTGGAGCAAAGTATCACGAGTGCGCGGTTGGGGAACTACACATTGAGCCTGGGTTAGCTTCTGCTTATAGGTTCCAGCCTATACATATATAGGAATTTGCTGAGGATTGCATACCTGGAATGCCATGCTTATCACAGAAAGACTTGAGCTGGGAATCGGTCCAAGTATCGAGAATCCAGTCCTTGATATTGGCCCAGCCCTCGTTGGCGGAGTCTTCGGTTTCATACCAGTTCGATTTGACGTGAGAAAGCAGACTATCCTTGTTCTTCTGAGCCTCTCGCGCCACATCGTTGCCTCGAGCTTGCAAATACGCGCTCAGCTGGGAAGTATCCCATTTGTTGTAAGGCTCTACAACATAGTCATTCCAGTTCTTCGAGACGAGGTCCTCCAGATCCTTGCGGTCAGCCGGAGTTGGATATGGGATGTTCTGGTCCGACAGCCACCGCTCAAGCTCCGTCTCGTGCCACTTGTTGTAGACTGCGTCACCTAGTGTCAGCTCCAGTCAGATGTGTTCAATTCCATCGCCGTCTATGTTGTAGATAGACTGAAGGCTTGAGGTTTCGTATTTCAGACTTACTGGTCTTGGAGCCAGGGAACCAGGTGCTCGCTGTAGCTCCCGAGATGGCGAGTCCCACGACTAGGAGATCTCGAAGTCGCCACATGGTTGCAGCAGTGACGAGATGTAAGGGATAACCAATAATCTTTGAGGTGCCCAGTAGAGTGTATCAGTGAATTCGCCAGTTCACATTCGATTCTAATGTCGATGTAGGAGTCGTGAAGATAAGTGAGTTGTCGTGTTGAGAGGTTGAGAGGTTGAAATAAAGTACGCTGACACGAGGAAGGATGGCGAACATGGAAGGCCTGCAGCTGTGAAGCGGAAATGAGGTAATGACCTGCTGTTGACAGCATTTCTATCACGTCACTTCCATGACACCAAAACCTGCACCTTGCGAGGGTACCTTCACAAGCTTCCAAGCGCAAGTACCCTCGTCTTCGCTGTACACACCAATTGCGCGCCATTCGCCTGCATTCACGCGTACTCGATGACTCCGATACATGATGCGGGCCACTAAGCTTCACTGCTTGCTTGGTATCCCAGATCGGGGTCGAAATCGAGATACTGCTGGCCATTCAGCGTGCAAGGATGGCGGCGATTGCCAGTGAGCTTAACTTTGATCGCAATCACAATGACGTAGCTATCGGTGGTGGTCAAAAGTGGGGGGGAGCAGCGCTGATCTAGCAGGAGAGAATGGTCCGGGCTAGCATCGGCCATCATGGCCCTACCCTGGAGACGCATACAGCTTCCTTGTTTTTATTCTTTAAACTACAAGCTTATTTATACTTCACTGAGAAATTGGGAAGAAAAATTGCTGATCTCATTTGAAGCTATCACAGTATTTGTTTCAACTGATGACTGGTATCATGACAATATTTAAATACCTAGCAGTTCATAGATAGGTGCTTGAATTACATAGACGTCGCAACTTATATCATGCACGCAAACGAAACTCCTGCACCACTACGATAAGCTCGTCACACACAAAGTATACAGCAACAAATATCAGTGCACGCTAATTAGGTTTTTTTGTTCTTTTGACGATACTCTATTCGCTTTGCAAAACCCGGCTCTCATCTACTGAGCTGCCTTGCCTCTGCCAGGAATATGATTGATTACATGCGTCCTCCCAGGTCTTGACGTTTTCCCTCTATGCCAATACCACACGCCCTAATCAGACGCCATCCGCCGCCCCTTGCATCCTTAAACACACAGGAGCTTGCCATCCCATGATCCTCCGTCGCAAATGTGAGAAAAAAAGATTATGCGTAAAAGTTGACAGTCTAGAGCACCAGATATTAGTAAAGCAAACACCAACAATGACAACCTTGAGATTTTGTTGATACTTACATCCTTCTTCTTGGCCTGTACTTCGGCAATAGCGTCCACGTAGTGCTCGTGGCCGATTTGGTTCTTTCCTGAACGCAGGGCAATCATGCCAGCCTCAACGCAGACTGCCTTCAACATGGCACCACCAAACTCATCCGTGCTTCGAGCGAGTTCACCCCAGTTGACGCCGGGGTTAACCTTCATTTTGCGTGAGTGGATCTTGAGAATCTGTGCGCGGGCCTCTTCGTTTGGCAGAGGGAACTCGATCTTGCGGTCCAGACGACCAGATCGTAGTAGTGCAGGGTCGAGGACATCGACTCGGTTGGTGGCGGCCAAGACCTTGATACGGTCGTCGGATGCAAAACCGTCAAGCTGGTTGAGCAGCTCCAACATCGTTCTCTGGACTTCTCGATCACCGCTCTTCTCGCTGTCGAATCGCTTGGTACCAACGGCGTCGAGTTCGTCAATGAAGATGATTGCCGGGGCCTTTTCCTTCGCTAGAGCGAAGCAGTCTCGTACAAGCTTGGCTCCATCACCAATAAACATCTGAACAAGCTGTGGTCCTGCAAGCTTCAGGAATGTTGCTTCCGTCTGAGCCGCGCAGGCTCTGGCCATTAGAGTCTTTCCGGTACCGGGGGGACCGTACATGAGAGCACCTATCAGGAGGTTTTGTTAGCATTGTGATCATCTTGGAAGACACGTCGCCTTCACAAATTTAGGGAGGGCTTTTTTTTGGAGCGTGTAGTACCCTTTGGTGCCTTGATACCAATCTTCTTGAACCGGTCCGCCTCCTTCATAGGCCATACGATAGCCTCCACCAGTTCTTCAATCTGTTTATCCAGTCCTCCAACATCGGTGTACTGTTCTGTCGGCTTCTCGTCCACCTCCATAGCCTTGACTCGGCTGTCGTACTCGGCGGGCAGTGTGTCCAAAACCAGGTATGAGTCCTTGTTGACACCAATCAGGTCACCGGGCTTGAGAGTGTCAGAATCAACAAGACCAATCAGTGGCAAGAAGATGGTTTGTCTCGTGGAAGTCTTGATGACGGCGGACTTGCCGACTCGAGTGGCATCGAGATCGATGTTGGCTCCTTCTTCGGAAGACTCTGCGGTAGGATCTAGGTCTAGTAATTCAACGACGTTTCCGACTAGATATGGTAGCTGTCTACACGTCACACATCAAGAGTTAGCCACATGACAAATAGTCGATAGCATTGTTGAACAGCAGGCGAGCAGCCTCTGCTTTGGGGCAACTCTTTGTAAAACTTGCCTGTTGTTTGCGATTTTGTCCATGTTCTCCTTGATCTTTTCACCCATGGCAGCCTTTTCGTGCGTTAACCTCGAAAGCTCGCTCTTCATGATCCGAGAGTCGTTTTCAAGTAATCGCTTCCGAGTCTGAATATCTTGTGTGCTTAGGCTGAGGATTTCCTCGTCGAGAATGTCGTCCTTGTCCTCGGCGTCTTTCATCTCATCGTCCTCGTCGGCAACAGTAGCCTTCTTGTCATTGTTCTCTCTTCTCTTCTCCTCCTTCTCCCGGCGGTCGAGATCATCGAGCTCTTCGAGGGTCGACATGATGACAGGGGGCCCTCAGCTGGGTAGGTCGGTCGTTTGTATGAGTGTTGTGGCAAAGGAGCTGAAGGGAAAAAGCAACTTGAGGGTAAAGATTGAAAATGGATATCTCAGTAATGATGGGGGGATCGCCTTGTAGAATGCTAAAGAAGGAATTGGTACTAGCTCCAGTAGTTGCTCTCGGCCAGCTTACAAGAGGTTGAAGCTGCAGGGCACCAGGTCCAAGCAGGTTGAGGTGTCGCGCGCAATCAGTTTGGGTGCCTGGTAGCTCAAAGCGCACAAGTACTGGAAGGTAGCGCTGGGATCCCGCTGGGCGCTAAACTGCGCAAAGAGCTGCCCCTCTGTACCTGCAGGTACATTTGATGACAATTTCAGAATCGGAACGGCGGGTAATTGATCCGACACCGCCGACCGTGGTGGGGCCACTTGAAAGTTCGCGAGAGATGCTTTCGCAAGATTCTGGTCTAAATAGCCAGCTTGGGGCAATTCATGTAAGTTTTCTGCGCCATGCTTTGCGCTGAATTGATTATACATGCTAATCCAGATAGAATGACAAGAATAATAAGCAGGGCGGCGAGGCCGTGCCTCCGACGGCTCAGCTCAGAGGCCTCAACCCTCCGAGGGGCCTTTTCTCTCGGCGCATACGCCCACAACTTCTCGACATCAGACGCTCAACATGCAACTCCCGGCTTACGATCCATCCCCGAAGGTGCTCAGCCGCCTATTGACATTGCTCCCGCAACAAAACCCCCCAGCGCGCGACCAATTGACACCCGAAAGAGTCAGTTGATCCGAACATATACTTCGCTGCTCCGTACTACGCCCCTCATCTTGTTCTTCCAGCACAGCAATCTCACGGCAGTGGAATGGGCTGCCGTAAGAAGAGAATTGAAAAAGGCATTGGATGGTGTCCCGCCAGTGAATGTGATGCCCGGTGCTGAGCCTGTGGATCTTTCTTCAAAAGTGCAGCTGCAAGTGCTGAGGACCAACATGTTGAATGTGGCCCTGAAGCTTGTGGAATTCTACGACCCTGAGGCTGCAGCTGCCTCAAAGGCTACACCGCGGACATCTAAAGGACCTATAGTCCATGACCTGTCGAAGGCGGCCTATGAGCAGGTCAAGAGCGCTGAAATCTCACCCGAGTCTGCCTACGCGCAGATTGAGCCTCTGATGGTTGGACCCCTGGCCGGTCTTATCATTCCTGCAGTTTCTCCAGCACACGTCGCAGCAGCCCTGAGCGTTCTCGCCCCAGTTCCTGGAAAATTCCCCGCCCCGACTCGAAGAAAGAATCCTGGATACTACGACCCCACTTTCCAAAACGGCTTGGCGAAACTGGTGTTAATAGGAGGACGCATTGAAGGCAAGGTCTTTGACCAGGCAGGCATTCACTGGGTCGGTGGTATTGAAGGTGGTCTTGACGGCCTTCGTGCACAGCTGGTGGCCATTCTCCAAGGAGCGGGCTTGGGTATCACATCTACGCTGGAAGGTGGCAGCCGCAGCTTATGGCTGGCTCTCGAGGGACGAAAGGAGCAGCTGGAAGAGGAATCAAAGAAGGATGCGCCTGCGGATGCTTCTTCTTAGATGTTTGTATGATGAAAATGAGCGAGACAGAAAAAAAAAAGAGACAGCGGTTTGGATATAGGGCTGTAAAAATATAGTAAACATGTACATTATTACAGATGTATTCATAGAAATGCATAACATGACAAGAAAGATTGTCAGAACATACTATCCCATCTGAATAACGTGCTGAATTTAGTCTTGAAGTTTGAGGCACACAAGTGTGCATATATGCTAGAATCTTATTGAATGCATGCAGTGATTAATATAAGAGAATTGTCTGGAAAGAATGGCGGATATACATATCAAGCAGCTGTCAAATCATATATACGCATTGGCAATTTTGAAACTGAGGCATGGTGTAAGAGAAAGACAAAAAGGATCAAAACAGTCTCGCGGTCCCAAACCACCTTGCTTCATGAAATGACGTTTTATCTCTATTTACGGGTACAACCTCGATCCTCACACTTATGACGACTCATCCGCTTCGGCATACATGTAACAATTGATGTAATTGATTCTAATAAGTGGCCACAGATCAATACACACTGCCAAAATCTACAATTGGTCAATTATTAACCACCAACCACCTTGAACTCAATTCTACAGCAAAATGACAGCAGTCCAAGCCAGCTCCAAATGAAGCAGCTGGATAATAACAATCAGCTCGCTCCAATCGAACGTTTGGTGGGTACGGTATCAGCTGAGGTACGTCACCACAGCCGCCAGCGGGCACGGACCCTTCCGCCCTCCATCCATGCTTAAACACACCCAGCGAGAGCCCACTTTCAGCACTTTAAGCCCTGGCAAACCACTAAACCCTCCCTCTGGGGCAGCCCGTTTAGGTAGCAGCTCAAGGGCCTGCAGCCTCCAATGGCAGCAGCTCATGTGATTGATGTTGGCGCAATCAACATCCACCTTACCTTGCGTGTAAACTGCATGCGTACCTCTCAACTGCCAGCCAAGCATCGCCCTCGCAAACACCTCATTCGAACCATTTTCTCTCGTCTTTGGCGCAGTCGTCGTGAGCTGTCATTTCCTCCCATTCAGCGCGCATTCGCCTCGGATCGTTCTGTTTAGCCAGCAGCTAGCCTCGTCTCGTGCTCCTCCCTCCCTCCACTCCAAGGGTAGCTCTACCAAGCTCAGTTACCTACCCATCTGCATCTCCAACCTCCTCCAATCTCCCAACTCCGAAAAAAAAAAAAAGAAAGAAAAGAAAGAAAACCACACAACCAGCCTTCCACCCTTCCAACCAGCAGAGAAAAACAAACCAAACAACAGCCATGGACTTTGCGCCCTACCAATCCTCCCCCCCAGAGCACGCCCGCTCGCCAATGTCCTCCCCGCGCGCCTCAGCCGACATCTCGCGCCGGCCCTTCTCCCCCTCCGCAATCGCCTCCGTCGCGCGCAGCCCGCCTCCCCTGCAGCACCCGCAGCCGCAGCGAGCCTGGAGCGGCGACCTCGACGGCGCGGCCAGCAGACACGGCGCATTGGGCAACAACAATAACGGCGGCGGCGGCGGCGGCCTGTGGGGGTTTGGCAGCGGCAGCAGCAGCACCAACGGCACGCCTCTGGCCATGCCCGGCGCATATCCCGCCGAGATTAGCGAGTTCGACACGAGTCTGGGGCTGAGGCTGGACTATGAGGCGAGTCTGGCGTATCTGGCGTTTCCTCCGATCGGGGCGGTGATACTGTTGATCTTGGAGAGGAATAGCGACTATGTCAGGTATGGTACTCTTGTCCTACATACAACAACATGCAGTATTGAAGACAGGCAAAGACTAATAAGACCGTTTTCATTACATATATAGATTCCACGCTTGGCAATCCGCCCTCCTATTCACAGCCATCATGGTCTTCCACCTCCTCTTCTCTTGGTCCTCCTTCCTCAGCTGGATATTCTTCATTGGCGATCTAGCCTTGATGGGTTTCCTCGCTTTCAAAGCATATCAAGACGCGGAGATACTCGAAAGGTACAAAATATACACGCATAAATAAAGAGAAGCTCTTCTGGGTCACAAAAGATATAAACAAAAGTTCAATGCTAACTGATGTCTCAACACGGCATATAGGTTCGAAGTTCCCTTTTTCGGAAGTATAGCTAGTAGATGCCTAGATGACGAGTAAACGGAGCTACGCCCATTTCCTTTTTCGTTTTTTTCTGGTCTGGTTTTCATTTGGGGCGGTTTGGTTCGGCTTTGTTTTCTCATCGTTTGCTATTTGGTGACACCAACCTATGTTTTGAGCAATCTCCTGTCTCTACTTATACCCTCTCTTACGCTCCAATGATCTCTCTACATGTAGGCGACCCGAAAAGGTTGCTTCTACATACATCATCATATGCCTTTCATCCTCTTCCTCGCATAACTAAGTATATACCTCACAATATCTGGAGATAATTCACCTGTCGGTCTTCAGCCAGAGTCAAAAGTATTTTTTCATAGGTACTATAACCATATATATATTGGCACCCATAGGCGACACTGCTCGCCCAGCTCAGCGGGTATATCATACAAAGCATACCATGGCCACTGCGGCACGTCTTATCCCGTATCCCGTATGCCGTATCCCATAACCCTTTTTCGTTTTTCTTGCATTCTTTTTTTTCTTAAAACGATTTTTCGCATTTGCATGAACTAGTAACTTTTGCTCGCTCGCCTCGAGGCATGATATTTAACCCTTTCTACCTGGACAAAACACCCTTGGCCGCCCCTTTGATCAACGGCTTCTCATCAAACACCACCTCCTGAATCTTGTTTCCTTCCCCGCCAGTGCCTTCTTCCAGCCACTTGCCTAGCAAATCGTTGCTCTCCTTCGGCTTCACGCCATCATCTCGTGTTCCCACCGTGATATGCGCAATGCGGTTCACGCACTCCCACTTGCCCTCCTCGTCGACAATGCGGACAACAATGGCCATGATACGATCGTCAAAGACAACCTATAAACAGAAAAAAAAAGGAAGGTCAGCTATTTTGATCTCTCAATTCCAAAAAAAAACGCTCAAGAATCATCCACTTACCCGCTCGAGCATCAAGTCGCAGTCACCGAGCTTGGCATCGCCTCCGCCAGCAGCCTCATGGAGATCCGTATATCGCTTCCATAACTCTGGGTATTGGTCCTTTGTAGCTCTGTGCATCAACGTGACGTGAAACTTGCGCTGCACTCTTCTCGTGTTCTTGAGCTGCCAGTAAAACTTGGCCGCCTCCGGGCCAACTCCCTTGAATGACTTGTCGAGGAGTTTGTTAATAGAGTCAGCAGATACATCTACAGACATGTACTCCAATCCCTTTTTCTTCGGTGCCTTCTGCTGCTGCTGTGGCTGCTGTCCAGTCTTAGCATCCTTTCTTCCGGTTCTGTCGGGGATAGTATGTCTAAAGTCAGGTCTGTATCCTAGCGCAAATTCCATAGCCTCATCGAGTTTCTCAGGGCTTGGCATTTCCTTAACCACGTTGGGCAGGGATAGATTTAACTCCTTGACCAGTGTCTCAAGGTTCTGCCTGCTGTCAGCCGTAGGATCCAGATCGATGACCAGATCGAATCCAGCATCTGGCGCAGAGTTGGAATTGCATTCCTCGAACCGCTTGATGAAGCCTTCCATCACCTCGAGGAATTTGTCCTGATTTGATGCCGCTTGGATTGTCTGATGGTTGTCTCCTCGTTCAATGACGCGATCCTGGGTTACCCGCCGGATCTCATCAATGGACTCTTCGTCATGTCGGAAGTTTAAGCAGACAATTCGAGTTTCGGGGCTCTGCGTCTTGATATCGCCGATAAGCTGCTTTCTCTCGTGCTTCTGCGCGTTGTTGCGATCTGCGTAAACAACGGGGTGCTGCTTTAACTGGTCCATAACCGCCTTGACGAATCTCGGTGGTCGACCTTTGCCTGAGATATTATCGTTCTGGATGTGGCCCCAGCCAAAAAGGTACGTCAATGCCAGAGCTAGAGTAGTCTTTCCACAGCCCAGGGTTGCAATAGGTGACAAGACGACGTCTTTTGTAACTTCTGACATAATCACACGATCACAACCTTCAAGATTGGCAGCATCTGATCCATTGATGTTTTTATAAGCCAGGAAATCGTCTCGCAGCTTGATGATTCCGTGATTTTGATTGTATTCCTTGGAAAGTTTCGGGTTTGCCGCCAGCTGTTTCCGCGCAAAAAGGAGATACTCCTCAGTGATCTTGACATGCTTTTTGAACTTGGCCTGTTTGCCCGCAATGATGGCTTTTGTGCATTCTCGCCACTGTCGGTACATCAGGTAAGGTTCCTCAAACTTGTACTTGAAGAACCAGTCTTGGAAAGGAAACTGGGTATGGTTAGGTGACATTTTGCATCGAATAACGAATCCCTCAACGTCGCGGCCATCATAGGCTCCCGTTTTGGCGACATCCTCCAAGAACGTCTTTACTTGGTCTATATCCTCCATTACTAGTAGGTCTGTCTTGATGAAGCCCCACTGGCTTGCGAACTCCTGCACCAGATTACTTGGGTAAGTAGCAAATTCGGGGAGATTGAGGTTGATTCCGTGAAGGTACAGCCCGGCCTTTTCATTCTCATAGGCTAGAATGTGTTCTTCAAACGAGTCGTCGCAAAGCTCTGCTACGGCAGTAATGTTCCGGGAGCGCAATTCCCTGGCAAGATCCTCCTTGGTCTTGCCAACAGCGGCCAGCTGCTTCTCTATCCGAATCTCTCCGGCACGAGCGTGGCTGAGCTCAACATCGCTCCGGTCGCCGGTAGAGTGCTTGCTGCAAACAAGCAGAGTGTCATCCTCGAGGCCAGCCACGAAGATGATGCAGCCGTTCTCTTTCAGAGTCAGCTCATAAGGCCCTCGTGTATTCCTAGAAATCGTGGCCCACTTGGTCTCGTTGACCTCGTTGACGTTGAAGAACTTGTCGTAGCCTCTGACTGCGATTTCCGGTGTGTTTCTGCTGGTTTTGGTGGTGAATAGGCCGCGAGCATATGTAGGAAGACCCTTGCGCTTATAGTCCCAGTCCTGCATCCTCCATGAGTCCACCTCGATGCCGTCTCGAGAAGGCTTGACGGAAAAGGTAGTCTTTTTGCAGGAGAATCCAGCGCCTCGTTTATCTTTCCGGGCCTTGTCCAGAGCCGCGATCATCTGGGAGACGGCCGACACATCTTGCGGCGTGTACGGGGCTGCCATCTTTGCACTTTGAGCTGTTCCCGTGTTGACCAGCTTGGCCGCCGTAACTGCGTTGTGATTGCTGGGGGCGAAGAAGCTGTATAGTCAATGTCGAAGTCTGGATGAAAAGGCCATACACCGGCTTCCCAGCTATGCTTGTGACGATGGTGCTTGAATGCTTTGTCCAGAATCCAGACTTCCAGTCGCTGCAATGCCGTCGTATTTAATATCAAGAACCCCGTCTCCGTGTTTTATCCCCTGCAGCCGGTTCCCTCTATGAGCTCTATGGGGAGCACAGGGATGCACTGTTGAGGCTGCTAGCGGTGCCCAACACTGCCCTCTTTTTACTCAGCCCTGGAAGGTTTGGTGAGTCAGACGCATAACAGCCAGATCCAGAATTACTCCTCACCGAAGGCTTAGGTCATGCACAGACCAGCCACAGGAAAGAGGCGCCCAGGATCGAATCTGGCCTGGTCTCTATCCTACGTGCCTTGGAAGCCGGGCGAATGGTGGCAGGAACGTGTTGATCGGCTCTCGACTCAGATTTGATGTCTCGCAGTATTTTGTGCTAATATTTTGCTTCCTCTAGCTCTGAGCCGGTGGGTCAACAGCCACTCACTCCCGCTGTATGGAGGCTGCTGAATGGGCTTTAGGCAGCACGGCCAGTAGAAATCGCCCCCTACAGCGATCCCTAGCCCTGGTCTGCGGCTGGTCGCAGGGATGTCACCAATCTGCCTTGCTTCGATAGTGGGGGGAGGGGTCAAGTGGCAGCGCTCAGTTTTTTTTTTCTCCCAGAAACTTCAACATCTACCCCTCTATAGCCGCTAGCATCGCACGACAGCTGCTGTTCTCCAACCTATATACTAATAACGAGGAACGAACATTGAAATTAAATCCGCTGCACAGGCTCTGAAAGAAAATCGCCATGGCCGCTTCAAATCCCTTTCTCCTGGCAGCCGACAACAGCCCCGCGCTGCTGCCTCTCCTTCGAGAAAAGCCTGCGCTGGCGTCGTCCCAGGACGAACATGGCTACTCCCTTGTCCATGCTGCGGCCAGCTATAACCACCTTGACCTGCTCCGAGCGCTGATCCAAGAATTCAAAGTGGACGTCAACCTCAAAGACGAAGACAACGAAACCGCTTTGTTTGTCGTCGAGACCCCCGAAGCTGCCAAAGCCCTAGTCGAGCTGGGCGTGGATGTCATGCACAGAGGCTTGGAAGGATTCACAGCGAGAGAAAAGATTGAGGGAGAGGCCGAGTTCCCGGATGTTGCAGCCTATCTGGCCATTATTGAATCTGAAAAGGCTGGAGAAGAACTCGAGGCAGCGGCAGTGGAGATTGCGAGGAATGCCCCAGAAGGCATGAAGGTCACTGTTGGCACCATGGACGAAGCGCAGGATATTCCCGCCGAGTTTGACCCAGAGTTCCGCCGCCGAATTGAAGAATTAGCGCAGCGAGAAGACTTTAACACTGCGGAGGGCCAGGCAGACCTGCGGAAGCTGGTGGAGGAAGCCCTCCTTGACCAGGGGCTGTCGGAGGAGCGTAATGTGCGGTCTAAGCAAGCCTAAGCGTTCGGTTTCAATCTAGACTCTTAATCTCCCACATGAGGAATTCGCCTGAGCTCTCGGGTGGACGAAGAAAGGTCAACTCGCTGCATCCGCCGAGGATATTGCGGGAGAAGGTCGTAGCGCTAAGCGCAAACCAAGACTGCGAAGGGCAGCTGGTGACGATGTCAACAAATAGGTCCCGTAACCAGTGCGAGGATAGGAGTCCTTGCCAACTCAGCTTACAGACTTGCGTCTGGGCTGTGGCACTGTCGACTTCTGGCGGGCTATATCGAGAGAGATAGGGATCGATAGTGTCCCCGGCTACTATGCGAGGGCTTTCCAGGCGAACAAGCGATAGCCACTCATACATTTCCGTTGCAGAATATTCCAGAGACTCACGATCTCCTTGGGCCAGGATTGTGGAAGGCATCCGGAGAGATATCTGGCTGACTCCGGTGTCTGTAGCTACCCTTGGCGAGGATGTCACCTTCGTTGCATTGAGACTCTCCAATAGACCTGGATTCAGAACTACAGAAATTAGTATGCATAAATATTCCATAGAATGATACCGGTGGCAATGATGCAAAAACATGGAAACGTACCAGTCGTAGAAGCGTTGCAGACAAGCCATTTCATGGGCTGGTTCAATACATTTTTGCATGCATATACCAATCTATCGAATCGCTTTCTTCCGTGTAACATTGATTCTTCTCTGAGGTTATATGATACCCCTGTTTAATTCATTAGCATTCACGCCAAGTCTCAGCGCAGGGCAGTTGAGAACATACTCCACCTAGGCTTGGATCCCCGGTCACCTTTGATACCGTAAGGCTTTCCTTCGAGTCCAGCGCGTTCATATGTCTCCCTATCGAGGTAGAAATTGAGAATTCCCTCTCGAAGAGTGAATAGTTGCCCCATGGCTGTTTTGCCTTCTGACAGCATCATGATGTTTCCTACTTGGTATTAGTTTTGAAGCCAAGGGGGTAATAGCCGTGGAAAAGTGCCAAAACCCTAGGTTTACACACCCAGTTTGATGTATTGAGTAAGAAATTGCGTTTCCAGGACTTGGCCAAGTGTCATGACTACTCTGTAATAGGAGGGCGATTCGCGCTCGGTCATCTTCTGGACGACGATATCATGTACATCCCGAGGAATAATCAAATCAACCTGTATTTAATTAGCAATCTACAAAAAGCAATTCAAACTTCGGGCGGTCAACCTTGTGAATAAAGTCGAGCTCAGACATGGCCGTCCAAGGCTTGCCTCTACTCGGTACCTGCTTCGGATCAACGTGCCCCATTGTCCCGTACGTGACGAAGCATTTTGGCGACTGATATATCGATGGAGCCTGATGTAACATGATTTTTTCGGGCCGTGTAATGCCCTGACGTGAGCGACTTGAGAAGTTAGACGATGCTGTATATGGATTGTCGTTATTTGTAGCTGAAGCTTTAGTTGATTGAGCCGATTTTTAGAGGGAGAAGCTAAAAGTGAGATGAACGGGTAGGTACAAGGTACTTGTGGGCTAAAGCCACTGGCTCCCGCAGCGCCTGATAAGAACTCATAATTTTTTTTTCATCTTCTTTTGGCGGGGCTATTAAAATACAAGACAATTTTCATTTATATAAACTAAAGAGACGAAATCTCATCGCTCTGACGTTCCTTAAGAAGCATATGGTGAGTGCATCTAAACTGAATTAAAATTGAATAATTACTGATTTCCGGCCCTAGAATTCATGACTGTCACCTTATGAAATATAGAAGGAAGGAATACAAGGCCTAGAAAAATTTCCCATTGTAGAACTTTACAGACTCAGCCTCTCTCATTTGAAGATACCCTGAAACACACCACACACATCTGAATTCACAGAAAAGCACACAAGGAAACAACATACCGATATTGGACTTTTACAATGGATTTTGTCATCAAGTTTGCGTCTGAACATGAGTCCTTCAGGCTCCCCGAAATCGAAGCCCTCGCCGTCCTCGAGGGCGTCGATCTCAAAGTCAAAGAATACAGCAGCGAGGTAAGGAAAGCAGACCTATTCTCCCATAATAAAAAACTCTTTTGCTCATTTCTACACCCCCAGTCTCCATTTTGCGTCGTCCAGCTCCCATCAGTAGAAGACGCAAAGAAGCTGCTCCGTCGCTCAGTCATGGCTCACTCAATACACGAACTCTGGGGCACAGGCGCAACCCTCGAGGCTCTCCACGAGGCCATCAAATCCCAAACGTCCCATCTATGGCCGCAATACAAGGAAACCTCATTCAAGTTCGTCGTCGACTCCTACCAGGGAGCGCACTCCAACGAGGAGCGCCTCGCCCTCATCAACTCCTTCAGCTACCTCCCCTTCGACGGGCCCATCCGCATGTCCAAGCCGGACAACACATTCACCGTCTTCGAGCTCTGGCCCTTCAACAGCGTGCCCCTGAAGATCGAGCACCCGGACAGCATCCGCCTGGGCCGCTTCGTCGCAACCTCTGCCCGCGACATCATCCACAAGTACGACCTCAAGAAGCGCAAGTACATCTCCACCACCAGCATGGACGCCGAGCTCTCTCTCGTCACAGCAAACATCGCCCATGCGGCGCCGGGAAAGCTGTTCTACGATCCATTTGTCGGCACGGGTTCGTTCCCCATTGCCTGCGCGCATTTCGGGGCCATTGGCTGGGGCAGCGACATTGATGGACGGAGCATGCGAGGCGAAGGCAACAAGAAGAAGGATCTTCCCAGCAATTTCGCACAGTACGGGCTGAAGCCCCAGCTGGGAGGATTCTTTTCTGCGGATTTGACAAACACGCCTATTAGACGACGAAGAATCTGGGATGGAGTCGTATGCGATCCGCCTTACGGAGTCAGAGAAGGGCTGAAAGTCCTCGGACTAAAGAACCCTGAAAATGCGACATGGCTGATTGAGCTGGGCGTAAATGAGTGGCAGTAAGTATTTTGTGACCTCTCTGCCTTGGGTGGCGGGTAGAGAGCTATGAAGTGATGGCTGACACGCTGCCTTTTCCAGATCACCAGATTACGTTCCTCCCAAGAAACCATACAGCTTCCTCACTATGCTCGACGACATCCTCGCCTTCGCATCAGACACTCTTGTAGATAATGGTAGGCTCTCATTCTGGATGCCCACAGCAAACGACGAAGAGCAAGAAATCCCCGTTCCAGCGCATCCCTGCCTCGAGGTGGTTGTAGTATGCGTCCAGGTTTTTAACAAATGTACGTCCTTTACACTCACCACGCCTTGAGCATTAATTCTGGGGGGGGGGGGGGGGGGGGGGGGGGGGGGGGGGGGGGGGGGGGGGGGGGGGGGGGGGGGGGGGGGGGGGG
>JAJKFY010000222.1:391980-526462 GCA_021066465.1 Trichoderma asperelloides | reverse complement strand
CCCGCCCCCGCGGGGGTTTTTTTTTCGTCCCCCCTTTTAACACAAGTTATGCCACCCCCCCCCCCCCCCCCAACACTTTTTTTCTCCCCCCCCCCCCCCCCCCCCCCCTTTTTTTTTTTTTCCAGCCATGCGGTGGGATCTTATCGAGCTAACTACTTCAACAGGGTCAAGAAGATTGATCACCTACCGGCGGCTGCCAGACTCCCAAGTCTCAAAGGCTGATCTTGGAGCACATGAAAAGCAGAGGGCCGAAGCAGCAGCCGCAAACACAGGCACAACAGCAGACGACCTCAACCCTTTTCGGCGAGGCTACTTTAGAAAGTTCGAGGCTGAATCATAAGACGCGCCCTCTCTTCCAAATTATATGCTGCACTGCTCACCCGAAGATAAATCGCATCGCGTGCCTACCTATTCCTCCTAAATAACAAATGCTTCAAATAGTCATTCCATACAGCTCTCGAGGTACTGCCACACCAGCATGTTCCATCTATTCATATTCATCGCGTTCATAGCTAACACACTTCCTCGTACCAGCCAAATATTCCGTGCAAATCCCTGCAGTGCATCCCGACATAACCTATACTAAAAAGCCAGGCTCCTTGCACGCATGCTATGTATATATCCCGTTAAACACCTTCCATAATTGATCCTCTCGGAAGAAACAAAGAGAGAGAGAGAGAGAGAGAGAGAGAGAGAAAATTAAAAGCAAAGAGCAAAAAGAAAGAAAGAAAGAAGGGAAGGAAAAGAGGTTTCCTTGACGGTATCGATGCCATATATCGTTTCCATTATTAGTCGACACATAAAAAATCATCGCTTAGGTGTTTACCGAAACTCCATGGCACTAAAGCATCCTCGGTCGGGGACATGCTTCAACTCCAGCTGTTGGAACCTGGGTATGGATTATTAGTCTCCACGTGTATGGAAGGATAGAGCGGAGGGGAAGAAGATGTTAACGGTAGATGGCTTACTTTTCGCTCTTGGAGTGAAAATATATTCCACTTATTTCTCCCTTGACTTGGTTGAAACAAATGTAATAGAAGCCTTCAAAGGAAGCTCCAATTATTGTTCGCACTCGGTGGTCTGGAACTAAGAAATGCTCCTTCCACCGCATGAAAATGTGATCTCTTTGTGCCAGGTCAGTGATGGTGACGGGACCCTTGCGGGCTATCTTCTGGTACGGCCGGAAAGCGCTAAACTTGGACCAGTGACTAATGTCCACTTTGTAGTTTGCGCCCCAGTCATCGTGCTTGGTGAAGAAGTTGTACTTTGTGCCGATGATTTCCCCCTCGAAATAGGTGGTGAGTGTCGGGTGGTCCTCGGTCAGTCCTATCCGAAAGGGCCAGGCTGGTTAGCTATGACGCAACTTGAGAATGCTGCCGAATTGGAGCGACAAACCTTGGATGCGCAAGTAGCCGCAGAGGAAGGATTCGCGCAGGTCAACATGCTTGATCTCGACCTGGACGTCGTAGACCTGTCTTTCAGATTGCTGTGTGCCGCGGAACTTGCTTCCAGGTCGGAGGAATGATGACGCAGAGATGGGAATTTTCTGCATACAGTGTGAGCAGGCTGAGTGCACTCTACCAGCGAATACTAGACAAGAGCGGTTGCATTCTTACCCTTATATATGTGCAGTCAGATGGCATGGGCGGAGCGTTGTATTCATCTTCCTGCTCGAGCCATTCCAATGAGTCGGGCTCACGCTGGTACGAGTCCGAGTTGTCGACCTGTAGGGTTCCCGACAAGGTGGACGATTCTCGGCTTAAGCGACCGCTTGGGTCGACTCCTTGGTGTTTGAGGTCATCGTCTCGTTCACTCGATATGGGAGAGGTCGCAACCGTCCCGCTAGATAGCGGTCGCAGAGATGCTGAAGTATCCATGGGCGAAGCTCCAGCAGAAGTTTGGCCGTCTATTAACACCGACTCTTCTGCGGCTAGATCGTCGTGAGAAGTCTCGGACGAATGGGCTGTAGGTGAGGCAATGCTTGTCGACGAGCTCTGACTGACTTCTGTGTCCGACGTCGGTCGCGCTCCGTCTTGTGTCTGACGAGCAGCTCGTGAGGGATGTGGTTGATCTTCAGGACATGTCGAGAAGCCGTAGGGGGGCGGAGAGGATTGATCAGGAGGCGGATTGGAGGATGGAGTCGGCATTATCGCAGCTTTGCTAGCTAGTAAGGCCCGAGTCTGGCTGTGGCAGGCAAGGCTGATGGAGGAGGGCAAGTGCGCAGTTGGAGAGGTAGGAAACGTGATCAGAGCAAACAAAGCGAATAATTAATAAATCCCAATGTCTTTGTCCCCTTGTGTGTTTTTCTGCGGGTAAGATGTTGATGGTAGGGGTGTTTGAGCTGGCCGAGAGCGGATCGAGTTGCGATAGAGTCGAAGGACTTGGCGGTGATGGTGACGGGTCCGAGAGCGGCAAGGCGGCCGGCGACGCTGGGGACGAGACTCTTCAGGGATGAGATGCGGCGTGCATCTCGCAATGGCACGTGCTGGAGTTGATGAAGAGCGAAGAATGGCGATGGCAAAGAATGCGAAAAGCCACACGGCGAGGAGAAGATGATGGCGTTTCCTCGGGAGGCAAACTTTGGGCCCTGTTTCCCTGTATTTCGAACGACAGCACCACTAACAGGCGCGCCCACTTTATAGTGCTGCCAGGTGGGCTGGGCGCGGGTAGCGGTACCACTGCCCAATGACAGCAGCACGAAGCAATTGCGCGAATGGATGAGGCGCTGGGCGTAAGGCAGGTTGAGCCGCGGAAAAGAGAGAAGTACCGCCTTGTGTTGAATTTGGAGGCAATGATAGAAGCGCTGAAGCAGGCATCTGGGCGGTTTCAAAACCCGGGGAGCGATTCCATGTCTTGGGATGGGCAGGTACACGGTACCTTTAGCAGAGGTGAGATGGAGATTTGATTTGCGGAGACGGCAGATGCTAGCGGGACGACTTGACGGGGAGGATGGATGAGCGAGGCTGCTGGTGGAAGAATACTACTCCTACTACTACCTACATACAGTGCTACCATATTACGTGGTAACAAAATAGTTGCAGTATTACTCTGTGCTCTTTACAGTTATTACCTACCTACCTTATACCGTTCGTTAGCCAGGAACTTTCTCAAAGGATTACGGTAATATTCTTATATGGAAGACATTGCGAAGATTCACGAGCACTAACGCATAGAGGCGATTAGCGTGTGGGCTATTAGGTATTTCCAAAAGCGAGACAAAACGAAACTTGTACATCTCTACGTCTTGCAAATCCCCCTTGACTGGTGATACATAAGGTATGCCTACCTACACACTGCTAAGTACGTACTACTGCTAGTAGCCACCACAATGTGGATCGTCGGCGAGATAAGATGCGGCCCAAGTCCCACTCGCCGTTGCACATGGCTGCATGGCTTGATCAAGATAAAGTAGCCGACTGATAGATTGAAGTGTCTCATGATCTAACATATGAAAAAGAGCTAAACGTGCTGCTCTCCTGTCGTGGAATATCAGCATACTTGTAGATCTGACGTTCTATCACATGCACATCGTACTCCATCATAGGTACTAGTACTACGGCTTACCGATTTTACGGAGCCGAGTCTAGATTTGGCAAGAGGGTTAAAAAAAAAAAAAAGAGGGAAAAGACAACAGCCCCCTGAGACATGACGGCTCTTAGTCACGCATGTAAGATGATAGTCCCAAAAGGAGACGATTGACAGTCCATTTTAGCTGTATTCTATGTAAACAAATTAATGCACAACAATACCATTATCTCTCGTCCCAAAGCTATACAAAACCACTGCTAAAGATCAAGTGAGCTGATTTTTGTATTTGAATTTCCCCATACGCCAGCCTAGACCTGGATTAATTCTACCACGCACCACACTACTGTCATGGAGGCCACAGTCGTGCGATCTTCAAGGTCGAATTGGTATCATAACTTTTGCTTGTTTCTCCGTCGTTCCCCAGCATCGACTCAGATTGGCTTAACCTTGAAATGAAGCGCTATCAGACTGAAGACGAGCGCTTTCAAGTCTTGCACCAGGTAGTAAAAGACTCTGAGGCCTTCGGGGTCTGCTGATTCTGTGACGTCGACTAATGATCCAATCTTGGCCGTCTTTCAAGAAGTTAGTTTCGCACAATGGCCACTTATAATTCAACATCAGAACCAAAGACGAACCTCAAATGAAATATGATCGCCTCCTAGCCGGATCTCCAGCTCCTGTCGGCCGTCCTTGTTCTTTTGCGGCCATTTTGAGTCGTCTTCTTTGATGATTTCGCTTTGCTTCACGATCCGCTTGATCTCTTCGATGACTGCAGAGCTCACGCACACTATTTTCCTCGTATTAATACGTGCAACTCTTTCCACATGAAATGAAACGCGACCATGGGCATAATGTGTCCATACTTTCTTTCCGAATCAGGCTGTCGTTTCTGTAGTTTGAGTTGTTTGCATATCTAGCGACCGCACTGCGCCCATCGCCGACGACACGAAAGTCAAATTCTATATTCCCGTGTAAGCATTGGAACTGCTGATCGAGAGTTAAGGGAGGAAGGCTGGTGGCGTCCAGATCGTACCTAAAAACTCGTGGCCAAACCGACCCATATGGCCAGAGCTGAGCATAGAATCAGTAGCCGATACAAAGGATAGTCAGACATGCGCAATAGATTGTCTCTTACTAGTAGCGGATATAGAATTGGTCGTTTGGCGCCGTCATGGTTGCTGCTGTTGTCTCGACAAGTTGTTCCCAGGCTTAGTCTGTCGCAAGGCTGCGAGCGAGCTCCAGCGTCACTGGATGGTGGGGCACGGCAGAAATCAATGCGGTGAGTCGATAGCGCGCTACAACAGTGGCTGTACTGTAGCGCTGCTGAGCAGTAGCACAGCTCCCATCACGTGAGACCCCACGTTTGGCGCTCGACGCTGCTTGGTGCCACCTGTACCTGTCCCAGTGAGCCATCGCCAGTAAAGAGCCAGATTGTCTGAAGCCGCCCAAACAGCAACGCCATCAACTTCGCCCAGACGCCAGCCAGCTTTGCCGACCCCTCCTGGCGATTCTGGCAGCTCGAGCCCTGGAATTGGTGCCGCGACAACTCTCTGGCACATGGCTCTGGTGAGCTCTCGGTCTTCTGCAACACTCGAAGCTCGCCCTCCCACCTCGTCCTGAGGCCCCTTATCCCTCCCCCCACCGCCGCTGCCTCGACGCAACGATCCTGCCGGGCCGAATCGCTCAATTCCCCCCAGCCCTTTCGACTCTCCTCTCTTTGATCTACAGACTACGAAACCAGCCATCATGTCTGGATTCTTGGAAAACGCCTACAGCCTGGTGCACCAGGACAATGCCTCGGACGTGCCCTCCCTCTCCGACCTGCGCATGCAGCTGGAGAAGGGCACCGACGAGAGCAAGGTCGACACCATGAAGCGTATCCTGACTATTATGCTCAACGGCGACCCGATGCCCTCACTACTCATGCACATCATCCGATTCGTCATGCCCTCCAAGTACAAGCCGCTCAAGAAGCTCCTCTACTTCTACTACGAGATATGCCCGAAGCTTGACGCGGCCGGAAAGCTGAAGCAAGAAATGATTCTAGTCTGGTTAGTCGGCCCAGTGCATGCATGCCATTGACAGCCCCTCCATTCGAGAGAACCCCAATCGACTGACTATCGTGAAGCAATGGCATCCGAAACGATCTGCAACACCCCAACGAGTACATCCGTGGCAACACACTGCGATTCCTTTGCAAGCTCAGAGAGGCTGAGCTCATTGAGCCTCTTCTCTCTTCAGCACGATCCTGCCTCGAGCACCGACACGCCTACGTCAGGAAGAACGCTGTCTTTGCTGTTGCCTCCATCTACCAGCACTCGCCCTCTCTCATTCCCGACGCCGCAGAGTTGATTGCAACCTTTTTGGAGACTGAGACGGATGCCACCTGCAAGAGGAATGCTTTCGCAGCTCTCGCCAGCATCAACCACGACGCTGCCCTCCTATATCTAAGCTCCGTCTTTGATGGAATTCCTAATGCCGAGGAACTATTGCAGTTGGTTGAACTGGAGTTTATCCGCAAAGACGCTGTACAGAACTCGCAGAACAAGGTATGGATATTCAGCGGCCCGCGTTACCCACCGTAGCTGTTCATTGGAGTTCCCGTAAACTGATAGAAATAGGCTCGATACCTGAGATTAATTTTCGACCTCTTGGAAGCCGGCGCATCTACTGTCGTCTATGAGGCGGCTTCATCGCTGACTGCCTTGACGAATAACCCTGTTGCCGTCAAGGCTGCAGCATCCAAGTTCATCGAGCTGAGCATCAAGGAGGCCGACAACAACGTCAAACTCATTGTCCTCGACCGAGTGGACCAATTGCGCCAGAAGAACGAAGGCGTCCTAGATGACCTGGTTATGGAAATCCTACGAGTCCTTAGCAGCACAGATATCGACGTCCGCAAAAAGGCGCTTGAGCTCTCCCTGTCAATGGTCTCTAGCAAGAACGTCGAGGAAGTAGTGCTGCTACTGAAGAAGGAACTTTCTAAGACGGTTGACCAAGAGTATGAGAAGAACACTGAATACCGATCCCTCCTTATCCACACTATCCACCAGTGTGCCATCAAGTTCTCAGAGGTTGCCGCCAGTGTAGTGGAGCTTCTCATGGACTTTATCGCCGATTTCAAGAATACTTCTGCCGTCGACGTTATAAACTTCGTCAAGGAGGTTGTCGAGAAGTTCCCTGAGCTTCGGCCTACTATTGTGCGTCGTCTTGTTTCAACTCTCAGTGAAGTCCGTGCCGGAAAGGTCTACCGTGGCATCCTTTGGATTATCGGAGAATACTCTCTGGAAGAGAAGGATATTCGAGACGCCTGGAAAGGAATCCGAGCCAGCCTGGGAGAGATCCCTATTGTCGCATCGGAGCAGAGACTGTTGGAAGAGCAGGATAGCGATGAGAAGAACGATGAACAGACCAACGGTAACTCGAAGCCCGCTGCGCCCACTGGCTCCAGAAAGGTGCTCGCCGACGGCACCTATGCGACCGAGACTGCGCTTACCAGCCAGTCATCCGCCGCGGCCAAGCTGGAGGCCGTCAAGGCCGCCCAGAAGCCACCTCTGCGACAGCTTATCCTCGATGGAGACTACTACTTATCAACAGTTTTGTCTTCAACACTGGTAAAGCTGGTGATGCGCCACTCAGAAATCTCGGCCGAAAAGGCGCGCACCAACGCCTTGAAGGCCGAGGCTATGCTCATCATGATCTCAATCATTCGTGCTGGACAGTCTCAGTTTGTCAAGGCGCCCATTGATGAAGATTCGGTTGACCGAATCATGGCTTGTGTCCGCTCACTCGCGGAATTCAACGAGAAGAAGGAGCTGGAAGCAGTTTGGCTCGACGACACACGCAAGGCATTCCGCGCCATGGTCCAGGTGGAGGAGTCCAAGCGCGCTGCCCAAGAGGCCCACGAGAAGGCCAAGACTGCTATCCAGGTCGACGATATCATTCCAATTCGTCAACTGTCCAAAAAGAATGCCACTGAAGGCTTGGACGAAATTGAGATGGACCTGGAAAGGGCAACTGGCGGCGAAGGAGGTTCCGAAGATCTCACATCCAAGCTCAGCCGTGTCGTTCAGTTGACTGGTTTCTCTGATCCTGTCTATGCCGAGGCATATGTCAAGGTGCACCAGTTTGACATTATCCTGGATGTGTTGCTGGTTAACCAGACCACCGACACCCTTCAGAACCTCTCAGTCGAGTTCGCAACACTGGGCGACCTCAAGGTTGTTGAGCGACCGACAACACAAAATCTGGGGCCCCACGACTTCCACAACGTGCAGTGCACCATCAAGGTCTCCTCAACCGACACTGGTGTCATCTTTGGTAACGTCGTATATGATGGCGCTCACTCAACCGACACCAACGTGGTTATTCTGAACGACCTGCACGTCGATATCATGGATTACATCCAGCCTGCCACATGCACTGAGACTCAGTTCCGAACAATGTGGACAGAGTTTGAGTGGGAGAACAAGGTCAACATCAACTCCAAGGCCAAGTCACTACGCGAATTCTTAGATCAGCTCATGGCCTGCACAAATATGAACTGCTTGACACCCGAGGCCAGTCTCAAGGGAGACTGCCAGTTCTTGAGCGCAAATCTGTACGCTCGCAGTGTGTTTGGTAAGTACAGACTTTTGGTTACACTATACATTTACAGCGTCATATACGAACTTGTTGCTAACACCGTTTTCCCGCAGGTGAGGATGCTTTGGCCAATCTGAGCATCGAAAAGGAGGGAGAGGACGGCCCCATCACAGGTTTCGTGCGGATAAGGAGCAGGTCACAAGGCCTGGCCCTTAGTCTGGGCTCACTAAAGGGCCTTAATAAGATTGGCTCGGCCGCTTAGACGTAAGGAAATCCCGATGCCAAAAAGGAAGAGGAGACTTTTTTTAAAGACTACACACAAAAAAATTAGATAATTTTACGAATCCCCCTTTTTTTATACTTTTGTTTCGCGCGTACTCGTGTGGGAGATATGAATCTTCTTTTTGCCTTTGTTTGTAGAACCAGGTAGATATAAGATGGTGGTGTTGTTTCCTTTCTTCTCTTATTCATTATTAACAAGGCAAAGAGGGAACTCGGGGGAAAGATGATGGGGGAGGAAGCTATATGGAAGAATACGGCGTCTTGGCGACCAGTTTCAATCCAGCATTGAACAAAAAGGAGGGAATGGGAAAAAAGACGCCAACGATGACTAGGGTGGGATCAGTTCTGTGTGAATTTAGTAGGCGATGATTCAAAATCTTGACAAATATATAAAGACGCTTATTTTATTACGCACGCTTTGATACATGGCTACTATTTGAATTATGAGACACCAAGACACTGGTAGTAGGTTTGATTATATATATTTTGTCAACAAAATTAGCTAGTAGTAGTAATATGCTTTGTCTCCAATAGACGGGGCATAAATGTCGAAGCAGAAGCCAGTTCTTTGTCTTGTTCCGCAGTTGGTAAACAGCTATCCCCCCGCCACGCTATATACAGGCAATCTTTGATTATGTCGGGTATTAAAAACAAAAAAAAAAAAGAAGAAGAAGAAGAAGAAGATGTTCTTGTACTAAAGATGCAATGCGAGCATCACACAAAGGGATATATGCTTCCGTTAAAAAAAAAAAAAAAAAAAAAAAAAAAAAAAAAACTCCGAGTTGTAGCGTGAAAAGTGAGATGAAGGGGGTATTTATCCAAACATTAAAAACGGGATGATAAAAAAAAAAGAAGAAATGAAAAGAAATGAAAAGAAAAAGAAAAGAAAAAGATGCAAATGCCAAAGGAGTGCCAATGGCAAATATTGTAGATGGACCCGAGAGGGAAGAAACGAATGATAGAAACAATCAAGAGCGAAAGTAGTGTCATCGGTTAAAGACGAGGGCGTTGATAACATGGCCGACTTGCCATCCCTGGGCCTCGAGAGAGGCATTCTCTTTGAGTATCTTTCCCATGTAAGCGAGGCGAATCTTCTTTTCAGAAGGGGCCTAAATAGAAAAGAAGAACATTTAGTACATATATCGTCTCATGTATAAGTGCCAGCACGGCAGACGAATCAACAACTTACCACTGATACTTCGGTAATCTTCTTGACAACGCTCCTAACGCTGTCAGTCTTGGTCACCGGGACTATGATATCCTGGCCCGTCTCGCTCAGTCGTGCGCGCAGAGTGACCATTTCTCGCTCGTCAAGCACTCCCTTGCCCTTTTCCTCCCGTCTTCTCTCAGCCTCTTCGGAATCGGCATCGTCCTCTTCCTCACCCGCGGTCTCTTCCTCTGCCGTAGACGTATCGCCCTTGAAGTCCGGGTCATTGTCATCCGCCAAGTTGTCCGGATCAGATACTATGTATTCGGGCAGCGCATACAAGTTGCCCAGCGAGTCGTATGCGCCGTTGACGAGATCGCCCGTGGGCAACGAGATCTCGGCGGCGTTTAGGATGGTTTGCGCAGTGGCCAGCGCGCTGTCCTCGTCCTGTGAATCCTCCGGGTTCGCCTCCCACAGCACCTGCAACGCGGCATGCAGCGTCTGCCAGATCTCCGGCCTACAGACGACTCTCGTTTCGAAGAACTCCTCGCGTTCCTTGGCCAGCTCGCGCCGGGTCCATCGCCGCTGTGCGGATGTCCATTCGTGCTTGCGCAGCGGCCGGTTGATGTGCTGGTCGAGAGGGGGCCGTTCGCGACGGGGTTGCTCGCGGTGGGTCTGATCGCGGCGGCGACGGCGCACCGAGGCAGCGGTTTGCGAGCCCGCCGATAAAATGCCCTCGGGAAGGGTCAAGGGAGGAGGATTGCCGGCGCGCGAGGAGGCATCGGGGACGCCACCGGGGTAAGGCGAGTTTGGACCCGCGGAACGAGAGAAACAACAGCCCTGGCGCAAAGAGTTAGCACGTGGTGAAGGACGAGGAGAAGCTCCAACGATGCGATGTACGAGGAGACGATGTACGAGCAGAGGACACGCACCATGATGCACGGCTGTCGTCTTGTTTGTGACGTTGCGGTTGTTGTTTGGTCTCAGCTTGTCCACAGAGAGCTGCTGGACGGTGAGTTGGCCAACGCCATACCAGATCTGGCCACAGATGCCAGTCTCTCGCTTGCCAGCTTCGCTAGTGAGCTATAAATAAAGAGAGAAGGATGGAAACTGGCAAAAAGAGAAGAAAAAGAGACTGTCCGGTGGCAAAGTCGAGGACGGGTGATTTTCCCTTTTGCTTCTCTTTGGAGCCGCAAGCTTAAAAGATGGGAGGAAACAGAGTGACGGCCGAAGCGCTGATGGCGAGACTGGAGCTTGTGTCGGGAAGCGGCGCAGCTGACTGGCGCAACTTTGTGGCTGTGAGGTAGAGGAAACTATCTTTTTCCCGGCCGTGGCGGGGAGAAACGAGAGATTTTGGCTTTCTGGTGAGGAATATTAGAGAGGCGAGGTGGATTCGAGCCGAAGTCTTTTTTTCGTTCTTTGGTCTTTTGGCGAGGATGAGAGGGCCGGGATTCGGGGGAACTCGACAGGGTTGTAGGGGATACGTAAGAGGAAGTGAATACTGTAGCTACTGTAGTATGTCACTGTTGCTGCTATATTGTTTGCCTTTGGCTGCCGATAATAATGGGGAGAATGTGATGAGAGGGGAGAGGAAAGGAGAAGTGACTGTTTGTTGATGCCTTTTTAATACATTGTTTTAATGCTGTGCATGCATGTATTTGCATATGAGAGAGAGACGAGAGAAGAGGTGACAGACATGCTGAAGACGATGCCTGGAGACGATGCCGATTGGGAGCGGCGAGAGAACCGCTGCAGCAGCTCTTACACGTGCGTGAGGGGTACGTGCAGCGCTCCAAAGGCTAAACGGCGCGACTCGTCTAGCGGGCCAACCCACTGAAGGCTTCCGCTGAAGCCCTGTGCAGAAGCGATGCGGAAGCGATGGCGCCCACTACCGGCCGTATCAGCAATCGAGGGTGTGATGAGAGATCAAGGCAAACAGCCGCCGTTTCATTGGCCACCTTGTCGTTGACTGCGTGGATGCGGTCTAGGCGAGAAAAGAGGAGCAGCATTCGGGCACGTCGTATCTACAGCAGGTACTACTACTACTAATAGCGTGATGTGATCTGACTGCTGATTCCAAGATCCAGCAGAGGCTGTAAGTCGTGGATACATGGACGTCATAGTCGCTTGACGAAGGCCTGCTACTACTACTGCTTGCGTAATGCTTAGCAGAAGCAGCGGCAGCGTATTCCAGAGCAGCGTATTCCAGAGCAGCATGATGCACGCCCAAAGAGGCATCGCAGCCAGATGCAGATATACGTGTAAATCGCCAATTGCTTCGTCTCGCTTCCCCCACTTCGTCTGCTGTGGATCGAGCATGGGCCTTCCATCTATCCGCCTCACCGAATGGCTTGCATGCCTCACCGAGGCGCTCACCGAGGCTCCAGGGTAGGCGCCGGCTCAGCCCGTCGAAAACAAAACACGGGCATACACAGTAGTCAGCATCCTTCAGTCCGCTACCCCAGACACGAAGCTCATCCAATTCATCGCCATCACTCGTTGTTTTTGATGATGCGTATTTATCCAGGGGTTTAAAATTTCTTCATTTATGAAAGCATAAGCCTTACCTTTTGTTCTCCCCCCATTTGCACGTAAATTCATCACCGCTACCGCGTTACATGTCGTTCACCAACAAGAGCCAAAGGTCATGGTCGATGACTGGATGCTACAACCCGTGAGCAGAAAGGAAACCGCAGAGAGCACATTTATCAAGTAAAAGGCAAAACATCTAAAGATAAAAAAGGCACCTAGACACAAACCATGGAGGAAGTCACAAAGCAACATTTCTTCTTCCATGACAAACCGGTCAGTATCTGATCCATGCCCTGGTGAAAAATCTCAACTCATCCCCATCTTTCAGGAACACGCAGGTGAGAGAGAATCTTGCCACTTTTGCCAGCTCCGTGCCTTTCCCACGCACAAGGACATTCCCGTCTCCATCGTCAACAGCCTGGACGGGGCCGTCATCCCGCCCAACTTCCGCTTCATAGACCGCATGGTGCTAGGCGAGGGCGTCGAGGCAGCTGAGGATAGTTTCCGCAGCGGATGCTCGTGCGAGCGGGATGGCGATTGTCAGTTCATGGGCTGCCTCTGTCTCGCCGATCTGGAAGACATGGAGAGCAGCAGCGCCGATGAGGACGGGTATCAGGATGATAACCAGGGAGCGAACGGGCACAGCAAGGGGAGGAGAAAGGCGTATGCCTACCACTCGCATGGCGCTAAGAAGGGGCTGCTGAGGTCTAAGATGCTGAATTCCAAGGAGCCGCTATATGAGTGCCATGCAGGCTGCTCATGTTCCAAGGATTGTCCCAACCGAGTGGTTGAACGCGGCCGGACGATTCCACTGCAAATCTTTCGCACCCCGGATAGGGGATGGGGTAAGTCCAGTCCATCTATGTGCTATGCATACTCTAGAGAGAGAGGTAGAAGAAGAAGAAGAAGAAGAAGAAGAAGAAGAGCACCTTGCTAACCATCCTCATCCTCAGGAGTCCATGCCCAAGTCGCCATAAAAAAGGGCCAGTTCGTCGACCGCTACCTCGGCGAAATCATCACCTCGGCCGAAGCCGACCGTCGCCGCGCCGCCTCCGCCATCTCCCAGCGCAAAGACGTCTACCTCTTTGCCCTCGACAAATTCACCAACCCAGAGTCGCTGGACCCGCGCCTCAAGGGCCCGCCGCTAGAGGTGGACGGCGAGTTCCTCTCCGGGCCGACGCGCTTCATCAACCACTCGTGCGAGCCCAACCTGCGCATCTTTGCGCGCGTGGGCGACCATGCGGACAAACACATTCACGACCTTGCGCTGTTTGCCATCCGGGAGATTGCTGCCGGGGAGGAGCTGACGTTTGATTATGTGGACGGTGTGACGGAGGATGGGGCCGAGATGGAGAGGGGGAATGGAGCGCACATGGCCAAGTGTTTGTGTGGGAGCCGCAAATGTAGGGGGTTCCTGTGGTAGAGCATTGTTCTTTAGTTTTTCTTTTCTTCTCTTTTTTGATTGAAATAGCCAGATGCAGGAATTTTTAGCCCTTATTACTGTTTGTTTGCGCTCTCTGATGGACGTGTGAGCATTGAATTCCCACTTGGCTACACAACGTCTCCTTTCATCTGTTGACCAAGGGGAGTTCGCCGTTCTTAGGATTATTCCACCTGTAAAAGCAAAAGTGAATTTTGCCTTGAAATATGCATCAAAGAGCATATGTGTCTTGTGGAAAAAATAGAGTTCAACGGAGGCTGTTGGGTTTAGTTCACCGCCATCAACCGTAGCCCTGTTCCCTTTCCCAACATCATCTTCTTCTTGTATCTATTATACCATCTCTTATATATTTTAACTCATGTTGGCCAGATAGGTAGCTTCCTTCGCACATCTGGCCACATCACCGGACGATCCGTGTGTGTTTTACTGTTATCGAACACAGACGTTTGTACAGCTGATGCCGGATGCGGCCTGCCATGTCTACGCCTCCCATCGAGCTGTGGCTTTTTTTCTACAATTGTATAAAGTGAACTTACACTCACATTTGAAACGGCTGCTACGTCCTCTCTACCTTGTTAGACCATCTTCCGCCATGGACTCATCACCGCACAGCAGCTCTCACTTCTCCAGCTCCCCGCCTAGTCCCGTGGCTCTTACACTCCGGCGCCATCGACGAGATGAGGAGCGGCGTCTACAAGAGCAGTTTTCCCTGGGCAGGCCTTTGCCGAGCGAGAGGCTATGCGGCAATGGGGATTGCTCGCTGCGCTGCTGCTGCATGTACAAGACCAGTGGCATCTATCTCTCCTTGTATATTCTTGACGATAGGGATGAGAGTGAAGACGGCGTCCTCGTTAAAGATATCTGGACCGAATTTGCCTATCTCGTGACGACTGAGGTGTGGCCATCTATCGAGAAGCAGAGCGATGTGTTGCTCAAAGCGAGATCTATAGAAGCCTTTGCGACTTCGCCACCAGTTAGGACAGCATATCTCAACTTTCGAACAGCATGCCAGAAGAACGATTTCGACTTCACAGCAGAGTCACGCCTCCGGGAAGCCCTCTCCAGCACCCTGCCTCGCTTCCGCGATCTCGTCACCGCCTTGGATGCAGCAGAGCAAGACAGTCAGCGCACCGAGATGCTGATTCATCGTCACTTGCAGCCCCCTCAGCAGCCCGACCAAACACCATCATCAGGGAAACGTCCGCAATGGACGCAGGAGAGCTGCATCATGCGATTCCTGCTCACGATTGAGCTCTGGCGTCGACATGGCGAGCGGCGCATGCGGCAGCGCAACTGGGCGTGGGAAGAGCCGTGGATGGTGGCGGAGCTGCTTTCGGCGGTGCTGCTGCACTACTGGCTCATGGATCGAGAAAAGTGCTTTACGAGGGAGCCGACGAGGAGCAGCGAGCAGTGCGACGAGGCGTGGCAGGACTGGCTGGACAAGTATCCGCTGCTGGAAGATTCGAGCCGCGACGAGAGGAGGAGAGTGAAGAGCCCGGACCTGGTGCCGAAGCCGCTGGGGATTATCAAGGGATTAGATCTGGACAAGGACATTGGATATGTTGGCGGCGTGGGGACAGCGGCGAGAGGCCCGTTGTGGAGAGACTTGAGGCAGAGACATTACGATGGAGAAGACGATGGTGACGGTTTGCCACAGCATTGAATGCCGAATACTAGTAGGAGTAGTATTTCCTCCTTCCTGTTCCTGGGTAACTAATACATACTCCGTAATGGTGCTTGGTGTAAAGCCCGAATCTGGGTAGCTTGGATCTTGCAGGGGGAATCTACGTGACAGCGGGTCCGTGAGATTAGATTTCTGTTCCTTTCTTCTTCTTCTCGTGGTCCCTGGCATTCTAGCTGCGTTCGGCTATCAAGGGGGGACTTTTTGGGCTGCCGAAGCCTGTTTGTTTGCGG
Source organism: Trichoderma asperelloides (assembly GCA_021066465.1). NCBI lineage: Eukaryota > Fungi > Ascomycota > Sordariomycetes > Hypocreales > Hypocreaceae > Trichoderma > Trichoderma asperelloides. The sequence goes on along the minus strand of JAJKFY010000222.1, from coordinate 511,034 downwards.
CTAACAAAGCCGGAGAGGAGGCCATTATTACGGCATGGAATGTCGGGAAGCGGACAAATCCGGAGAGGCGGTAATTGACGGCATTCAGAGGGCCAGTTTTAATTTCGTGGGTACGATTCAGCAGCAAACAAGACGAAGCAGAAATCGAGCATTGGAAAAAAAAAAAAATGTCAGTGTGAGCATCTTTGTTCGGGATACTGAATCTCCGGCGTGCATCGGCGTCAGGCGACTACAGCGTGATTTGCTGCTGCATCCGCCAGGGGGGGAATCAGGCGATGTTGGCGAGAGGGAATGGTTAAGCCACCATCCGGGCGTGTGTATCTTGCTGCAGCGGAATTAAAAAAAAAAAAAAACGCAAGTGCCGAGATTTAGACAGGGTATTTCTTTATTAGTGGTGCATGTTTTGAATAAATAAATAAAATGGTGCAACACTCAGGTGAAATGTTTGACAACGCATGCATGATGCACATGCAAGTTGTAAGTATTAGACTATGCAGCAGCTCAGAAACACCAGCAAGACAACATCACTCCATATGCTATTACTACTACTACTACTATTACTATTCTCACACACGCAGCGTCTTATATATGAAATGAAATGAAACAACCTTCTCACGTGCTGCTCTTCACTGCCACTCACTCTCGCACCCGGTCAGCCGAGCCATGGCATCCCAGACGCTCATAACCTCGGATCACACACACCACCAAAACAAGTTACCCACAAACCGAACTCCCCCTCCACACCGCAAACGCAAATCATGGTCCCTCCCCGCGTTCTCCCGTCGAATCGGACGCCGCGGCTACTGCACCGGCAAGGCCACACTAGGCTGCAAATGGCTCGTGGTTCGACTTCACGTTCTATTGTGGCCGCACCATGGCGAGAGCGCAGCGTGGTAATGGCCCTTTATTAGAGGCAAGAGATTGGCGCTGCTACTGGGCTGGAGGGGGGGCCACCACATGATTTTTTTGACTGGTAATGGGCGCAGTCTGAGCCACCCCTTCTTGACCCTTTTTATAATAGCCTCGAGGGGGAACGGTGGCGTTTGTTTTCTTCGGTTTCGAATTATTACTTCATACATACCTACTGCCTAGTAGCTACCTATACAAACGAAGCTTCTTCTTCCTCCAGCACAGCACAGCACAGCACAGCACAGCACATCAGACACAGAGCTGCTGCAGGCATTTGGAAAACGAACAACAAAATCCGTCTTCAATCTGTACATCTACATCTATACTTTTCACTCCACAAACATGAGCAAAATGGCAAGGAGCTTCTCAACGGCTGCCAGAGTGCACCCGTCCATCTTGCCACATCTCCGACCACCACCGCGCCGAGCTCCGATACGCCGATGGTAAGCAGCCATAAGCTCCCCAAGCAAACAAACAACAAAATGAAATAAAAGAAAAAAAAAAAATATATATATATATATATACGGGGAAAAAAAAAAAATTTAAATAAGAGAAGAATAAAAAAAAACTAAATTTTACATTTTCAGGTTAAAAACTGCCGCCGTCATCTCCGTCGTCGGCTACGCCTCCAAAACCTACCTCGACATCGCACGCGACCAGCGCCGCACCAATGCTATCGCCAACGAGCAGGCTTCTGCTGACAGGCAGCGGATGATGGAGAACCTCTACGGCGGGCGCGAGACCCTGGAGGATTTGGAGAGGGGCGTTGCCGAGTATGAGAGGAGGTAAAAAAAAAAAAAAAACAAAACGCCGCTCGTGATTTATTTTCAGAGCAACAACGACAAAAAAAAAGGGGAGAAATGCGCCCGAGGCATATTTAGAGCTGGGGTGTGGCGAAAATGGCATTTTTATGGGAAAACAAAGCGAGCATCTGTCAAACGGATTTTTTATTCTTGGGGTTATTACTATACACATCCTGGCATCCTATCTCCCATCTATTATTTGAATGGGAGTTGGAAGATGGCGTTTTTTGGGGGGAGTCTTTGATTTTTTGGCCCAGCTTGGCCCAGCAGCAGTAGTAGTGGAAATTGACAGCATATATAAGCCGCACGAGGCGGCAATTCTTATGCCAATATTCAAATATATTCATCTCATCACTCCGCTGCTTCGACTCTCAAAAATTTTCCTGTTTTTATTTCCGTCTCGCAGCTGCTTTGTACATCCCTCCGCATCTAGCCGTTCCGGCTCCAGTGTGACTTCAGGTCCAGAAAAATCGCCTCTCATCTACTAGGTACTACCATGCTCAACTCGGATATCGGTGCATCTCATCACCCAGTCGCCCTCAGCTTCATGCCGCAGGTATCGCCTATAATCATCACGAAAACATGAAAAAATGGAAGTAAGGACGGGAAAGAAAAACAAGCCCGAGCAAATGCCTGTCAGCTCGCAGCTACTTTTCCCTATCCCCAAGATGGATACGCATGTTCCCACTTGTGATCCCATTGCTTCATCTCCTCTCGAGCTCTTCTTCATGGACCTCCCAGTTCCTTGCGCTTCACCTTTGTCTTCGTTGTCATTGCATCCGCTAGCTTCCTCGCAAAGCCCTTGGATACTTGCGCCACAAACCTGGGCCGGTCAATAACTTCCTCCATGCAGTTGTCCCAGGCATCGTAGGAAATGCCCTCTGCAAAATACTCGATAATCGTCTCTGCCAGCACCTTCTGCACTGGATGCGCTTGCTCCAGCGCCTCGTATCCATCTGCAAAGTCTCGCATCAGTGTCTTCTGCTGGTCTCTGTCGGCATATGAGCGAAACAAGGCTCGATGTCCATCTCCAATGCTCGTCAAGATGCATTTATAGAGGAATTCGCTCATCTGCATGCTGATAAAACGGTCGCACAACTTGAACACCTCGATGTAATCGCGCAGAGGCGTGCGTTGAGCCCTGGCCTCAGGGTTCTTGGACGCTGCGGGTGGCGTGTGCGGCATGATGGACGAATAGCTATATGCTATACCAAGGTAGAATGCCATGTACCGGGGATCAATGTCATCGAATTTCACCACGCCATCCGATTCCATAAAAGGCTTGTTCAAGCACGTTTCGAAATACTCCGAGTGCTGTCTGAGGACGCTCGTATGGACCTTGAAACATTCGTTTTTGCAGATGATCTCAACCGATGGCTCATCAGATCTATTCGTACGCAAGGGCCAGCACTATCATTAGTATTACGCCAAAATAGCCAAATGAATAGATGGATACGTACGCGAGCAGCCAAGCTGTGCGGTAATCCGCGAGGAGCACCGACGATGGTTGAGCATCTAACTGCGCGTTTCTTGCCCTCTTCTTCGCCGGTGCCATGACAAGAGGTAGCACGAGGTTGTGATAAGCTGGAGGCAGTGCAGAATTTGATAAGCTAAATGATGTTCGCTAAAATGTATAGAGGTAGAATGAGTGAATGTGATGTTTATGTTGGTGGGAAGAGGCACGTTGCCGCGCATGTAGCTTTGGTGGAAGTACGTGCCCGAGTAGCTTCTTATCTGTTTCAACGTATTTAATCCGGGGTCCAAGTGTTTTGATTCCGATGCTGCAGCTGCTACTGGCCCGATGATGACAGCCAAGTGAATGGTTGAGCAATGGGTGCTCAAGAGCGAAAGGTGAGTGAATTGCTCCTCGCTGGAGCTTCAAATGCAGCCACTCCGCGAACAGCTGGCAGCAGCAAATACAAAGTGCCAAAGATACACTCCAACATATACCTAGTACCTACTACTAGTAGTATACAGTCTCTTAACACATGGTTCTATAGTCTTTAATTAGCAAGAGAAACATCCATAACGCCGCGCCTATCCCATTTTCCACATCTTTCTCAAGCTCTCCTCTGCTATCATCGAGCCTTGATCTTGCGAATCACCACTTTGCTACCCTCCAAGTCCCAGCCGACACCATCACCCTGCTTTAGGTCGGCCCATTTTGAGCCTGTCGCTTGCTCTAGAAAGTCCAATTCGACTGATAGATATGTTCTTCCAAAACACTTGAGTGTGTGCATCCTTAGATCGCCTTCTGCCCATTCCATGATTCTTGCCCGATGGCCGTCCACGCTTCTCTTCACCTTCTGGAATAAGACATAGTTGTCGTGCGCCAATGCCGTCAACGCTGCATTTACTTTGGTGTCTTTTAAACTATATCTCTGTCGCAGAGCGAAGGCTTCTGCTAGCGCCCCGCGCCGACAAGCGGCATCAAGCACGAGATAAGCCACCACCTCTTGCAGCTCGACTGATGTGAGCGGATGGTGCGGGTGGATTGAGCGCAGCAGGTGCAGAATGGCCGGGTGGTAGGATTCGGAATGCTTGACGAGGATGGAGAGTCGGATGCAGAAAAGATAGGCCTGAACGGCGAAGTCATCTACCCGCTTCGTGGCAACGATGCCCTCGCGGAGTTTCCTCAGAGCGGTCACCACATCAGATAGAGCTTTGGTGCTGGCAGGGCTCTGGAGCGTTTCATCATTGATTGAAGGCAAAACTCTTCGAGAAGTCTCCGGAGCTGTAGACGAATTTGAAGATGAATATTTTGAAGATGAGGATTTCGAAGATGAAGGCTCCAAAGATGAGAATCTCCGAAGCAGCTCGTCTCGTTGTCCAGCGTCAGAGCAGAATGTCATATACCGATCCACTATTTTGGTATAGTAGCTCTCCTGCGTTTTCAGGTCTAGTAACCTAATTTGAGGTCGTCAATAGACACAATCTCAAGTTTCTCTTCGTTTTGATTTCTTTTACAGTTTATGCATAAGATGGATATGATATAATTCGGCTTGGATCGGACATGTCATCTCACCTAGTGTCGCCTTTCGACGGAAGGCCGATGCTCTCGAGGGGATCCTGCTCAACAGGCTTGAGCCGACCCCACGGGCCTGATGGATTTCTGCCACCTTTGTTCGGCATCACGCCAGATGCTTGGCCATGAGCTTTTTGTAGAGGCCGATCCAACAGAAAGGGCAAGCTTATGGTGAGAATCAACAAAAGTAAACAAAGATCGGGTTGAAGTTGGAAGTTCCCCGCGGTTCTACAGCAGTGGGGCCTTATCTTATCAGCAACACTACAGAAGCAGGACCTGAGGAATTCGACTGCCCCAGTATCTTCATGACACAATATCATACGAAAACAGAATTTCGAAGGCAAAAAAAAGTACTTGCCTAGGTAGGTATTAATAATACTGTGTATTGTAAGCTTGCTTGGTTACTATTGCCAAACAATGCTGAACCACGCAGGATTTATCATGGCAATTAGCCGTTCGTGTATATGTTCCTTATAAGCGACAAAAGGGCCAACAGGCACGACGGCTCATAGACAGGTAGGGTAGGTACTTCACATGCCACCTGCTACTATACTTAGTCAAACCTACTATAGGCAGTCTAGGTACAGTAGTAGGCAGATGGAAACGAATTAGCTACCCCAGACACCAAGTATATAAGCTAAAAAGTGGTGGATCATCGTCCTATTGACTACCGAGTACCTGAGCAGCCATGGGCGCTCCGGGAATCGTCGGCAATGCATCGCTCCCAGGGGCGGTCATCGGCTGTCGACTCTTGCATCGAGCAACACCGTCAATGTCTGAAAGGGGATGAGAACTGCTATTCTCCAGCAAATTTGGCCTGAACAAGCGGTGTACCAATAGCATTGGCATTATTCACTTGATCCTTGCCGTCGTTTTATTGTTTAGATCTCCCGAACGGTTTCTCACTCCGCGCCGGGTCAAAAGTACCTGCATTGGAAGAAATCGGGACCGCCAGGCCCCATCTCCAATATTCGTTACCAAATACCCACTGCGTTTGGATCCCGATGGATTAGCTGGGGGAACCAGACCGAGGGGATTTTGCGTGTATGATGCGGCATTGGGCTCAGGAGAGCATGCGTGAGTGAGAAAAGTTGCAAATCTGCAGTGCTCTGTCTCACCCAATGCAAGCAAGAGAGCAAGAGACGGGGTATATACAGGACTAGCAACCATCAACGTAGCCAATCACTCGCTGCAATTAATAAATGCTGTGCTGGGCCGCCAAGATGTACTGTAATACTACTGTGGTATTGATAGCATCACAGCAAAAACTGACCCAGCGAATAAGCCAAGCTTCCTTCGTTCCCGCATGTTTCCGCTGCTTCGGCTACGGCAGGAGAAGCTCCCGGCAAAGAGGAGCTGCGCTGAGGTCACACGATTTGCCTTGGTGGGAGCTCTGGCCCCGCTCGCTGGTGCTTAGTTTCGACATACTTCAGATCTACCATCGCCAGCTCTCCTCTCTCCTCTCTCTTCTTCTTTCTTCTCCTCTCATCGTCAACCCTTCGCCTTGGCCCATCTCCCGCGCCTAATCTTCGGCTACTCACCAATTGCTTATCCTGCCCTGCAGCTGGCCTCTTCCCTGTAAGTCTCTTCCCACTTATTTCGCCTGCCCTGACGTCTTTTGAGCCCCTCACCCATCCCACGTTGCCCCTCCATGCCCCACCATGACCTTTGCGTTCCCAGCAGGCAAGCAGCAGCAAAATCGGTAGAGCATCCGAGGCGCCACAGGATGACGATTGATGAGAACAGGCTGGGCGGCTGGATTGATGCAAAAAATAAGACCAAGAAAGAATGAATGAGAGAAGCAAAGCAAAGCAAAGCAAAGCAAAGCAAAGCAAAGCAAAGTGAAGCAAGGAGAGAGGCCAGATGGGCAGAGCAACTCGGGCGCGAGAACCACGCCATGAGTGAGAGAATATGGAACGACCGCGATTGGATCTGGCCTGAGCTGCACTCAACCAGCCATTTCCATTTCCTTCGATGCTTTGCCTCAACCAATTGCCATCTCCACCTTTTCGCAGACGCCGTACGCGCTGGTCGACCCTCCCGCCGCCATCGACGGGCCAGTCAGATCCGGCATCTGCAGCAAATCTCGCCAGCCTGTTCCATCCGTCAACGGAGCTGCCCCTCCCGGATCCTCCTTGGCCCTCCTGCTATCTCCCCTAAAAGCCTCCAAATGCCTGCTAGCTGCGCTATCGATAACTCAACTCGCCGCTCATCTCGCCGAATTACGTTGAGCATTGAGACTGAAAAAACCCCGCGCTGTTACGAGTTGCCATTACGACCCAGCAATTACTATTTTTTTCTCTCTTCTTCTTTTATCTCGCTTCCTCTTCGTCATAGGCAAAAATCTTTTATTAGCACGCTCCCTTGCTAACAAACTGTTCTCGCAATTTCAACCTTTGCAGCAATTAAACCTCTCCTACGAATTCGCCTTCGAGCTTCATTCCGACCTCTATCTACCTATTCACCTCCAAAACTCGCAAAAATGGGTGCTACCGATGTCCTGAGCCGCAAGACCGGTGTCATCGTCGGCGATGACGTCTTGGCCCTGTTCAAGTACGCCCGCGAGCACAACTTCGCCATTCCCGCCATTGTACGTTTTGCGCATGAAATCGCTTCTCCCATTCTCTTGTTTGCGCCCGTGTGGAAGCTCTGTAGCTAACTGTCTGCCACTCAAAGAACGTCACCTCCTCTTCAACCGTCGTTGCTTCTCTTGAGGCCGCTCGCGATGCCAAGTCCCCCATCGTCCTGCAGATGTCCCAGGGTGGTGCCGCTTACTTCGCCGGAAAGGTAAATTCTCATTTAAGCTCAAGATGTGCCCATCCTCGCTGTCAAAGGTGCTAACTTGGAGATCAGGGCGTGGACAACAAGGACCAGGCTGCTTCCATCGCCGGTGCCATTGCCGGTGCCAACTACATCCGATCCATCGCTCCCGCTTACGGCGTCCCCGTCGTCCTTCACACCGACCACTGTGCCAAGAAGCTCCTCCCCTGGCTCGATGGCATGCTCACCGCAGATGAGGCTTACTTCAAGGCCACCGGCGAGCCCCTCTTCTCCTCTCACATGATTGATCTGTCCGAGGAGCCCGTTGAGTGGAACATTGAGACCACCGCCAAGTACCTGAAGCGCGCTGCCCCCATGAAGCAGTGGCTCGAGATGGAGATTGGTATCACCGGTGGTGAGGAGGACGGTGTCAACAACGAGGATGTCGACAACAACTCCCTCTACACCCAGCCCGAGGACATCCTCAACATCTACAACACCCTTTCTCCCATCTCCCCCTACTTCTCCATCGCTGCTGGTTTCGGCAACGTCCACGGTGTCTACAAGCCCGGCAACGTCAAGCTGCACCCTGAGCTGCTCGGCAAGCACCAGGCCCACGTCAAGGCCGCCATCAAGTCCACTGAGGACAAGCCCGTCTACTTCGTCTTCCACGGTGGCTCTGGCTCCTCCAAGCAGGAGTACCTCGATGCCATCAGCCACGGTGTCGTCAAGGTCAACATGGACACTGACATGCAGTTCGCTTACCTCAGCGGTATCCGTGACTACATGCTGAACAAGAAGGACTACCTCATGACCGCCGTTGGCAACCCCGATGGCGATGACAAGCCCAACAAGAAGTACTTCGACGTAAGTTTTTTTTTTTTTTTTTTTTTTTTTTAGAGCTATCTTGAAAGTCTTTGTCTTTTATCAAGACCAGTAACTAACTATATAATAGCCCCGTGTCTGGGTCCGTGAGGGTGAGAAGACCATGTCCAAGCGTGTTGCTGAGGCTCTCAAGGACTTCAACACTGCCAACCAGCTCTAAATGCTGTTTGCTCTCTGCGCTTCAAGTAAAGAAAAAAAAAAGGATATCAATTTGAAAATATATTTTGGGATACTACATTCGTTGCGGTGAACTCATGCAAGGACTCAAACGTTTGATTGAAGTGTCCTATAACCCCTGAATACTCTGCATACGTATTGGTTTATTCATGAGGGCCCTCCGCGAACTGTGTTTGTTACAATTAGTCGACACACAAAAAAATAAGGACAATTAAATATAATGAAATAAAAAAAAAGTAACAGAACAAATTCGCGTTCTAAGAAGAAAAAAGCGATTCTCATCTCTACATTAAAAATATTTACTCTCTGCCAACTAATGTTTCTTGGTAGCCAATAACCCATCATTCTTCTCGCATAATCCCAACTTCCAGATTTATTTCCTGAGAAAAGCCCCTTCCAATGCTGTGCTTGCAGCACCCCATGATTTCCATGCATTTGCCAAAGACATCGTCATTGCTTTTTTTTCCTTAAAAAAAAAACTTTCCCTTTGTTTATAGCCCCCCTTTTGTAAAATATTCAACTGGCGCCTTCTATTCGTTTTTTTGTCTTTGCAAAAGCAGAGATTTATTGACCCAATAGCTCCTTTTCGATCTCTGCAACCTGTTCGTCATTGAGCTGCTCAGCATCGGCCTTGGCAGCCTTCTCGGCATCAAATCTCCACAGGCCACCTGTCTTGTCCTTGTCGCCATCCAAGGGTACGCCCGCAGCCTTGCCCAGCAATGTGAGCGTCTCGTCCTCGGTGGCAGCCTTGAAGTACCTCCGCTCCCAGGTATGGTTCCCCGCATTCTCCTTGGCGCGCATGAGGCGCTGGGCCTGCTCGATCTTGGTCTTCTCGATGGAGACGGTGTCCATGTCGCTCTTTTGGATGGCCTCGGCGACTTTGCTCCAGGCGCGTCGGGATTCGAGGGGGTGCTGCTTCTCGAGGGGCTCGAGCTTCAGCTCAGACTGAGAAGTGCCCGCGGCATCGTAGACGGACACCAGGGTGGATTTTGAGTTCTTCTTGGCGGGGCCCTCGTAGATTTCGAATTCCTTGGTCCATTGGCCGGTGACGTTGTAAAGGACCTCCTTCTCGTTGTCGGTGGGGAAGACGGTAGCGATGACTGTGTTCTTCTTACCAGACAGCCAGCCCTTTCCGCTGTAGTCAATCTTGGCAGAGTAGCCGCTTGAGCTGGTGATGGTGGTTGAGCCGTCTAGTTCGACAAAGGGGGCGCCAAAGATGAGGCCCTCAATGTGCAGCGAAGGCAGGGTGATGAGGTAGCGCTCAAGCTCCTTGCTGTCGCCAGAGCCGACGGGGATGGTGAGCACGGCGTGGCCAATCTGCTTGACGATGATTGTGCTCTTGAAGGAGGCCTTTTGGGCGTTGTAGCCCTCGAGCTGGACGCCCGTCTTCTCGTTGCGGATGCAGTAGGCGGTCGCGGGCGGGTGGTGGCTGACCTGCTCGGAGATGAGCGTCGTCTTGCCGGCCTCGTCGTTCCAGCTGCCGAGGAAGAGCTCGCCCAGGAAGGGATTCAGGGGCTTCTTCTCGTTGCCGAACTGCTCGCTGCGGGAGGCGTACTGGTGCTTGAGCGTGGAGAGGAACCACTTGAGCACGAGCATGGCACGCTTTGCAGGGTCGGACTCTGCTGCGGCGGCGGTGAAGATGGGCGGGTGGGTGGCCCAGTAGGAGGAGAATTCGGTGAGGGACTGCGACGAGAGGATGAAGGGGGGCGCGGTCAGGGAGGAGAGGTCGCCATTGAAGGAGGCGATTGACTGTTGCGGTTTGTTAGAAGCTGATGACGATGTTGTCGCAAAATGAATTTTTGTTTTATTTTTGGTTCGAGTATTTTTTTACCTTGAGGAAAGCTGACCAGCTTCCGCTGTTAGCTGTTGCGTCCGCCATTGCTGCTGTTTAGAGGTGTTGCTGTTTGGCTAGTCGGTTTGGTGGTGAGGATTGGCGAGAAGAGAATCGCTGCGGCGTGAGAATCGGATCGAAACAAAACGATGAGTTCGCGGGGGAAGGCTAGCTAAACTCTAGAAAGGAGTCGATGATGTAGCGCCGAAAGGACAACAAGGAAAAAAAAATACTAAGTGTACTAGCAGGAGGAGTACTAAAGCTTATAAGGGAGAAGATTAACAGATGAAGAAGACTTTGAATCCAAAGAGGCAGCCCAAGAAAAAAGAAAGATGGCGGAATCTGGAAAGGGAGGGGACAAAGAGGAATGCGAAGCTTGTTTATTAAAGGAGTTGAGGGCAAACCCACTAAGAGCCAGGTGCAGGCCTTGTTTCGGCACAATGTAGCGAGTTAGCTAGGGGGGGGGGTGATTAAGGTATTTCCAGATGGAGGACAGAAGCTTTATACAGCAGAGCACGAAGTGTAATCAACAGTTCAGTTTACTTTGGCAGCGCAGCCACCGAGTGTTTGTTATTTGCTGCAGGGCACAAGAATTCCAAATCCATCTCCCTTTGGCTGCCGGCTACAGCGCCCATTTGTTGGGGCCCTCGTGGCTGTACAGACGCATTCAGCAAATCCGACGCAAGGCTGGGATGCCAGCAGCAGCGCCCAGCACCCGCACGTCACTCACTTTTTTGGCCACGCGACAGGCCTCCATCGTCATCAGGGGAGATCGATATGTACGAGGCCCGGAGCTGATGCGTGCCGTGTGGGGTGCAGGTGCTCGGAATTCGCTGCCATTGGACGCTTTGGAGATGGGCGGGCAGGGGTATCTTTGGGGGGGTCGGCAATACGAGTACGAGCGAGCTGGGGAACAGCAGAAAAGCAGGAAAAGCAGCCTGCTTGGCATGTTTTGCGTGGATGACATAAGATGGAATCTCCGATGGGCAAGATTGGTGTTAGTGGTTGTGGTGCCTGGAATTCTGACTAGGTGCATACATCAGTAGACATTATGTGTAATACGACTGGACCTTTGGTGCTGCCCGGTGAAGCGACTGGCTGCCAGGCACCCCTGAGACATTTTAAATGCTGACTTCTGTATAACACTACTATGTACGTTTTGTCTAGGACCGACCCGTTGGATTTGCCGCCGAGGCTGGTTTGGGCAAACCAATCTTTGCCAGGCTGTTGTGACTCCAGAAACGCCCTTGTGATATTACCGCTGGGCTAGAGGTGGATGCGGACGAGGTTGCATTTTGGGCAGCGCGCCGCATTACCCTGTGACATGAAGGCCAGCTGCAAAATATTGAGTAGTATTACAACAAAATATTTTGCTGATGATTTTATCATGTTGACAATTTAGCATAAATAAACGGATACATGTTCCCAACAAAAGCGCTGAAGTCTGCGTTGCTGAGTGTTGTAGTGTATGTCTCTCTCGCTTAAGAATCTTGTTCGTAAATTACTTAATGAATACAAACCAAACACTCTTAAAGATACATGCAGTTATATTGGCAAAAAAAAAAAAAAAAAAAAAGGGAGAGAAAAAAGAAAAAAGAAAAGAAGAAATAGAAGAGAAGAGAAAAGAAATGCACAGAAACTGTTGGACAAGGCATCGAAACTTGACAGCGGTGGCTTTGGCACTTGTGTCGGTGGCGGGTGATATAAAAAGAGAAAGGGTTTTGCTCTCTTTACTTGCTATTATGATACTACTAGATTGTATTTTGTAGCAAGCTCTTTTATCGCCGCCTATTCGTCCTCTTTGCTTTTCTGCTATAAAAAGTTGAGAGGGGCACCCTATAGCGCTGGTTAATGATCGCGTGAGCTGGTTTGAGACTTCGACATAGAAACAAGATACCAAACCAGACGAAAACAATCACATGAATAACTGAAAACAACCTTTAATTAACAACAACACTATTTGTAAATAAACTAATACAACGTCCATAAAACCAGGTCATCCATATCCATAAGTGACTTCATACCGGAATTGGCGGGTCTACGTTCGCCCGAAGCTCTGTAATGCCCCTGTAGGTTGTTCCGGCACGGCGCCGGCTCTGGCCTCGGCGCCATCAGGCCATCCGCCTTCTAGATCCTCACGTCACTCCATCAACGCCTCCGAGCTTTGCGATTCCAGCAGTGACACCTTGCGACGAGCACAGCCCGCATAGCCGCGTCACCGCCAGAAGATCCTCGACTCTAGTGCTATTCCCTTCTCTTCCTTTACCCCCCCACATACTGGCGGACATTTTGTGGAAAGGCGCCGCTCCAACAGCGGGAGCTGTGGGTGGCCCTAAGAAGCCGAAGCCCATAATGTCGCAACCTCCCGGATTGCCTCGCCTTTCGCCCCAGTTTTGCTTTTCAACCGGCACGCTGCGTGGTATGTGATACAAGCCCTCTATCTGACAAAACATGTAATGCGACCTGGGGACTGTGCGTGCTAACATGATTTAGATTTCTTGCGCCTGTCTCGATCATCAATAGACGATTCCATTACCCAGAATCTAAATGCCCTAGTAACGCCATCTCGGGCGGGCTTCGATCCCGGATCGACATCCACACGGACTCCGAAATCGTTTGCCGAGCAGATCAATCCCGAAGCGTGCCAGTCGTTCAAGGACAAGGTGCTGTTTCCCTCATGGAAGGCAAGGGCCGAAGTGCTTCGATATTGCGGCATCGTAGCCACCAGCCCGGATCCAGACGACCCAGAGGCTGCAATTCTTGAACTGGAGAAGCAGCGAGATCGCGAGCGGATTGTCGACGAAAGACTGGATCCCTACTCGGGAAGGTTCTTTCCCCGAGAAGCTCGTACTCAGTCCCTTGCTCTCTTGATGCGACAGGAACGGGCTGTGGAAAACATTGTGCGCAGCAGAACTTGGGATGTCATACAGGCTAGGTGCGGTGCTTCTGGTCAGACCTGGGAAGACGCCATGAGCAAATGGGAGGCAGCACAGAAGCCGGGTCAAAGCGAAGATGGCCGGTGACCGAGTAAGCCGGACGACAAGATATCAAAAGTCATGACGAGGTAACGCCGTCGTCAGGAAGCAGCATATATGGCTTTGAATGTGAAAATGGACATGTGGATTGGAAAAGAAAGATGCCACAACTGTATATAACAACTTGTACTATTAGTGTAGCTGCGCTCTCTCTGTGCAGCCTGAACATATATATATATCTACCCTTTTCTCCTGTATTAGTTTTACAGCTATTGAAATAGTAAGATTGCTTGATTCAAAGTCCATAAGGTAGTTATGCATTTAATCCTCTGTTTCTTTTTCTTCTCTCTTCTCTTCTCACTGGTTTTTAACGTGACATTAGAATCAATGGTTCAATCTCAACCAAAGAATATGCGTGGAAACAAGCCTATCCCCGGATACTCTTCTCCGAATGCCATGGAAGCACAGCTACCCCACCAGGAGCTGCGTCGTCAATTCGGAGCCTTGGTGGGGTCCCCTGTTTTAGGCTTTGGTCAAGTGGCAGAACCCGACTCCGAGGTGTAGCCGACACCATCTTCCTGCGCCGATTTCTGGTCTCCAATTACACCTGCTCGACTCTCTGGCAGAAACACGCAGCGAAGCTCGAGAAAGTTGTTGACGAGGGGCGAATTTCAACCTTTTCGGAATCTCATTTCTCGCATTGTCAATTTGGGAGCTGGCGGTTTGCTACTGAGGCCGACTAGTGCCACGCGACAACGAGCCCTTTGGAGTGTGTCGAACACCTTTCTTTCATCGTCGACGACAGCTTGGCCCGACCTAACAAGCGACATCGATTTCTACCGAGTTGGATAAATCTGGCCTTCTATCGAAGCAAAATACCGACCTATTGAACCGTACATATTCCAGCACTTGCACAAATCCGCCACGATGCCTCAACCACTGGCGCCGAAAGAAGCGGCGCAGTTCCGAACCATCATTCGTAGCTTTGAGGACAAGCAGTACAAACGTGGCTTGAAGACGGCCGATCTTATCCTCAAGAAATACCCTCGCCATGGAGACACCATGGCCATGAAGGCGTTGATTCTCAACAGCCAAGGAAAGCCCGACGAGGCGTTTCCTCTGGCAAAGGAGGCTCTGACGGTCGATATGAAGTCTCACATTTGCTGGCATGTCTACGGACTCCTATATCGATCGGTCAAGAATTTCGAGGAGGCCATCAAAGCATACAAGTTTGCTCTTAAGCTTGACCCCTCCTCTGCTCAGATCCAGCGAGACCTCGCCATTCTACAAGTGCACGTTCGAGACTACCAGGGATACATCCAGAGCCGGACAGCTATGCTCCAAGCGAGACCCCAAATCCGCTCTAGCTGGACTGCGTTAGCAATTGCCCACCACTTGGCTGGTAACCTCACGGAGGCGGAAAATGTTCTGACCACCTATGAGGGAACGCTCAAGTCGGCCCCCTCCCGGTTCGATGGCGAGCACTCCGAGGCAGTCATGTACAAGAACTCCATCATTGCCGAGCAAGGTGATTTCCAGCGGGCACTGGACCATCTGGAGAGTGATGCAAAGCACAACCTGGATCGTCTGGCGGTGCTGGAATGCCGCGCGGACTATCTCTCCAAGTTGGGTCGGAAGGAGGACGCTGTCCAGGCTTACCGACTTCTTATTGAGCGCAACCCGGAGCACATTGACTATTACGAGAAGCTGGAACAGGCCCTGGAGATTTCCCAGGAGGATGTGGCTGCACGAAAGGCCATTTACGATGAATACGCTGCCAAGTTCCCTCGCTGTGATATTGCCCGACGTGTCCCTCTCGACTTTCTCAGCGGTAAGTAGCAATGAAGGCTCTTTTTATATCAAAAGAAGGCCAAAAAATGATCACTAGAAGGAATTGTTAAACAGCATTCTAATATCAATTACTACTCATAGGAGACGAGTTTCGGCAAGCCGCAGAGTCCTATGTGGCTCTTATGCTAAACAAGGGAGTCCCATCTCTTTTTGCCAACTTGAAACACCTTTACTCTGATTCATTCAAGAAGGATACCCTGAGAGAGATTGTCGAAAAGTATCTTGCGTCTCAGGACATCGACTCTGAGAGCAAAGACAAAGGAGAGGCTGCCGGACTCTACTACCTGGCTCAACACTACAACTACCACCTGAGTCGCGACTTGGCAAAGGCTGACGAGTATGTCAATCGCGCCATTGAGAAGGATCCCAAGAGTGTCGATTTCCACATGACAAAGGCCAGGATATTGAAGCATACCGGCAACATCAAGGAAGCGGCAGAGATGATGGACAAGGCCAGAAAACTTGACCTCAAGGATCGATACATCAACAGCAAGTGTGCCAAATATCAGCTGCGAAATGGCGAGAACGAGAAAGCCCTCAAGACTGTCGGTCTCTTTACGCGAGCGGAGACTGTGGGTGGCCCCTTGGCGGATCTCCTAGAAATGCAGTGCATTTGGTATTTGACGGAAGACGGAGAGGCTTACGCCAGACGGGGCAACCTTGGCCTCGCTCTGAAGCGATTCCACGCCCTGAACAACATTTTCGATGTTTGGCAGGATGACCAGTTTGATTTCCACAGCTTTTCACTGAGAAAGGGACAAATCCGAGCTTACATTGACATGATTCGCTGGGAAGATCACTTCCGTGACCACCCAGTTTACTCAAGAGTTGCTCTTGATGCCATCAACCTTTATCTCGCCATGGCAGACAAGCCAACTGCCAATGGAACTAACGGAGGAGACGAAGAAGATGCTCTCGAGAAGAAGAAGGCGGCCAAGAAGGCCAAGAAGGAACTGCAGCGTCTTGAGAGAGAAGAGGCAGAGAGGCAAGCTAAGCAAGACCCCAATAAGGGCGGCCAAGCAGCCGATGCCAAGAAGAAGGACGAAGACCCTCTTGGCTTGACCTTGGCGGCGACAACTGACCCGCTAGGTGAGGCGATGAAGTTCCTGGGACCAATGCTGCAAGCAGGTCCGAAGAATATTGATGCCCAGATCGCTGGATTTGAGGTTTACATCCGCCGCAGTAAGTGACTGTCTTTTAAGCCCTGGCATCTTTTATAGATTACTAACGACTACATTGCAGAGAAATATGTTCTTGCTCTGCAGTGCCTAAACCGATCTCTGGCAATCGATGCCGAAAACCCCAGGGTACACGAACAAGTCATCGCTTTCCGAAAGTTGCTCAACAACGCCCCATCAGACCTCCCGCCCAAGGTTCTTGAAGCGCTGAAAGCAGAATTCACCGCCGTCGATGCCGCGACGGATCTGACAAAGTATAACCAAGATTTCCAAGAAAAGCACCAGGCCAGCCCTCTCCACGTGCTCTCCGCCGTCAAGGCCAGGCTGACACTGGGCGTGGATCTTGCAAAGTGCGAAAAGGAAGTCCACGGCCTCATTGAGCACGCAAGTGCGACATTCACAGATGCTATTGCGGCACTGGAAACCCTTAAGAGCTGGAGAAGCGCAGAGATAGAGTCGTTCAGAAAGGCAGCTCTCACAAAGTGGCCCAACGTTACGAGATTATCGGAGTAAAAAAAAAAAAGTAAATAAATGTACATGTTGCTATTCGAGAGACAGGAGAGAAAAGAGAATTGGAGATCGAGGGAACCGTCGGATAGAGACCGTTTATGGGGGAAAGAAGAATGGAATTTAGCTTGTCTAACAGGGCTGGGCTCGCTTCATATTTACGCATCTTCATATGTTTATCGGTAGAGAGCCTGTTTGATTGGCTTTTTCTACAGGTAGATATGGTTTACTTCTTTTCGGGGAGTTTTCTTTTCTTTTTGTGAAAAGGAGGGAGGGTTGGATGCGTCATACAAAAGTTGGTAGGCATTTGTTGGCTTGAATTTATCGATTATGGGCGATGAATCATTTGAATGTTTGCACCTCTTGATGCTGAAATGAGATTGAGTCGAGTGAGATGAGAGCGCATTGGCAGTGAGCTGATCTGAGCGCTGATGGAGCTCTGCGGTTGACGCTCTCACCAGCTTCATATTGCGTGTGATATGCTTGGACCAGGAGTGGGTGGTGGAATGTGACTGTAGATACTCGCTTTAACAATAAGAGACAAGCAGAACAAACACCACCAATCTCATTGTCAAGCCCGAATCCCTTTTCATGTCTCACTCTTACGCGCTTGCTTGCCGCCTTTTTAGTTAATGCAGCGACATTTTTCTAGACCTCTCTCGCATGAAGCAAGGTACATACATACGAGCTCTGGTGGTATATACGTAAGCCATGCAAACGCGCAGCTATTTTCGGAACAGCGACCCGACTGGCCGCAGTGGAGCGCTGTGGAGCGCTGCAAGCTCTCACTGGCCAGGCCTGCTTAGCGACCTGCACAGTCCACTGCTTATCCCCTTATCGGAGCTGCTAGGCCACCTGCCGCGGCTTAGCTAGCGACTTTCATCACCAACTGCAATGCTTCTGAGTGCCGCGAAGGGGGGCCGACGTTGAACTTTGTCTCCCTTCCAGCTGTCATTCCTTACGCCAATTTCTCACGCTCGCTGACGATTTATTTAATTCTCCTTACTCCTCCTCCACGGGGCTTTTATTCTTGTCCCCTTTTCATTTCTTACTCTTGACTTTTTATCGCGCCGTCTGTTCCCTTGTCCAGAGACGTCCGCTTAGTTAGTCGCTTCAATTTCCAACCCTGGAACGCTTCGGGTGCCTCGGCCGCCGAAGTTTGAGATTTGATTTCTCCCAATGCAGGACGCCGTACGACTCGCGAATATGGACGACGGAGCCAAAGTGATGGATCATACGACGGCAATTGGAATGCGTCTGAGCCTCGGGGGCAACAAGACGCTGACGATTGGCGAGAAGGACCTTGTTCTATTCGGTATGCAGATACTGGGGAGAATGTCGCAGTTATGAGGTGCATCGCATTGCAGTGGTGGCTGACGATTGATTCGAAACAGATCCGGACGGCAGCAAACACAAATCATCCGGCGGCAAACCATCTGCCGCCAAGCAGCTCATCGATGACCTCTGCTGCCTCAACTGCTTCCCGAGCCGGAGCTCAGATGGCAAGGGGAAGCACACGATTCCGCTATTCAACGTTCTATGGGCTGAGGTGCGCGGTAATGCTCTGATTGTGGAATATGCCGCACCACGCAAGTCGTCACTGAAGTTGCAGCATTGGACATTTACTATCCCGAACCCTGAAGTTGAAGGCGATGGCCCGTCGCCCGAGCTGTTTGTGTCGGCGCTCATCTCGGCCGCGTATGGCGACGCGAAGCCCCGGAAGCGAGCATATGTGCTCATCAACCCCAATTCAGGCCCTGGAGGAGCTCTGAACAGATGGAACAAGTTTGTCAAGCCGCTGTTCGAAGCTGCAAGGATGGAGCTTGAGGTGGTGACCTTGACGAGGGGCGGAGAGGCGACAGAGCTTTCGGAAAAGGCAAATATCGAAAAGTATGACACCATCATGGCCTTGTCGGGTGATGGAACGCCATTCGAAATCTTCAATGGACTGGGCCGACGACCCGATGCTGCGAAGGCGTTAGCCAAAATTGCCGTGAGCCACATTCCCTGCGGATCCGGCAACGCATTCTCGTTGAATTGCAATGGAAGCAATGATGCTGGAATATCGGCTTTGTCGGTCATCAAGGGCGTGGTTATGCCATTGGATCTCGTGTCCATCACACAGGGCGAAAAGCGCACCCTTTCATTCCTGTCCCAGTCTCTAGGAATCATTGCTGAGAGCGATCTGGCGACGGAAAATCTGCGATGGATGGGTAGTAAGCGCTTCGAGGTTGGCCTAGTGACGCGCGTCTTGAAGAAGAAGTGCTACCCGTTCGACTTGTCGGTCAAGTTGGAAATTGACGGCAAAGAGATGATCAAACAGCACTACAAGAAATATGCCGTTGATCCTAGTCTCTTGAGCGTGGATGCTGAAGCAGAGGCGGGCGCAGAGGGCTTGCCCGAACTCAAGTACGGCACTGTCCGAGATGAGATTCCTGCTGACTGGGAGACTGCTTCATATGATAATATTGGAACATTTTATGTTGGAAACGTACGTATCAGAACACCTTGGCAGTTGAAAATGTAATATGGCTAACGCATTACCTAGATGGCTTACATGTCGCCCGATGCCAACTTCTTCTCTGCTGCCGTGCCTACTGACGGGCTTCTGGACATGGTCTTGATCAGAGCGGATATCTCACCAATGGCCGTCACCCAAGCGTTGCTTGCCGTCGAGTCTGGCAAATTCTTTGACAACCGCAATGTAACGTACAAGAAAATCTCGGCGTACCGCATCACGCCACGGGACCAAGATGACGGCTACATCAGTATTGACGGAGAGCGCATCCCATTCGAAGCGTTCCAGGCTGAGATCCACCGAGGTCTAGGACGTGTCCTCTCGAAGAGGGGAGTGTATGAGGCTGCAGGGCCTGCCGGATGGGAGAAGGCGTAGGGAGCATTCTGCCGGATGGCTGGATAAAGTGCGTTATATGCCTGTTTTTTTGTTGGAAAAATACATATGACAGCGCAAAGAAGGGTTTTTGGACGAGGATACACTCTTTGGCGAAAATAATTCAGCGAGAGAAATTTGGGATTTTGACAAGTGTTGTATGAATTTGAGAAAGCGGACAAGGCCATTAATGGAGATGGATGGGAAGGCCTCAGATACCCTCATTTCTTTTTCTTTTTCTTCCCCCCCCCCCACCTGCTAGGTGTGCAGGAATGGATAGTATACCCGGTTTGGAGAGCAAGGGTGCTCTTAAACTATATAAAGTGGTACAAACTTTTGTTGTAAAGCGTCTTGAAGCGGATTCAAATATCATGATATAATTGAGAAGCAATTTTTGTTGAGATATGTGCCTATAATATCCTATACGTTTTATTTATAGACGTAAGTTTGGTCTCAAAGCCGCTCTCGTATTTCGTATAGAGAATACTTGGTGTTGATGGACCCTGTGGCTGCGAAGATTCAAGCCCCTTGAGCAATTAGCTCTATTAGGTACGTCGATGGCGTTTAAATAGTCATTTTTCTTTCTTTCTTTCTTCTTATAAGAGAAAGTGTTGGATGGTGTTACGCGTAAGTATAATGGGGTTAATGCTAAAAGGCGCACGCAATAGTAGGAGTCAGGGGCAGTAGAGGTACTAAAGGTAGCAGAAGTAAAAGTATAAAGAGAAGTAGTTTGCGTGTGGGTAGAGACAATTAAACAAGGGAATAACACCTAACGAGATGATGTTTTTTCGGAGTATCATGTACCCATTTTGTTCAAAGATCGATGGTGTAATTGAAGGTATTGTGAAGAACCTCCTAATTCTAAATACCGGTGGCGTATCTAATTCTCTCGGTGATATCAGTTGACTCATCGTGGGGTGAGTTTAATCATTGGTATTCAACGCAAATAAATGGAATATGGGCCGTGAGGCATTGGTATTGCGTGAATATAAAATGAGTGTTGGACCATTCACTTCGGAAATCCCCTTGTCTATTCTTTTCAACACATTCTCACAAGTCATAATTGATCAAACATCAAGAATCAGCTCAATCAACCACCAAAGAGTCAAAATGAAAGCCTCAGTCGTCTTCGCCATGGTATCTGCCATGATGGCTCCTTCTTCTGCTGCCATGCCTGCCCCCATGAAGAACTATACCAACGCTACTCTTCCCTACATGCCGCTCGGCGTCGCCGTTGAAGTGCGAGGAGAAAAGGAAAATGGCATGCCCGCTTGCTCTGTTCCGTGTATCGAGAATGCTATCCAAAAGATGACGGACTGCGATGTGACGGATTATGCTTGCGCTTGCAAGCATCACGGCAAGATTTCGTCCGCTGCGTCGGGGTGTGTTGTTGGATCTTGCGGCCTCAAGAAGGCATTGAGTATGGACTATCTTTCTATTCCTCTTCCTCCTTTCCTCTTTTTCTTTCTTTTTATCTCTCTCTTTACATTTTCATTACTTGGATGAAATTGCTAACATGTTTCTGTAGAAGTTGTAGCACCAGCTGTTAAAAAACTGTGCAAAGAAGAAGCAAAGAAGGCTGAGGAGAAGGAGGGAGAAAAGGAGAAAAGGCAATTGGTGGTACTTGATGAGGATTATTTTCAAGGCGTTGAAAATATGGATGAGTATGTTGGCGAAGACGAAGAGCGAGATGAGGACGACGAAGATGAAGATGATGAAGAAGCTGCTGAAGAATGCAGCGACGAGGTTGAGGGTAAAACGGAAATATAGAGTAATGGGTCTCTTCTTGAGGACTGGTGGGCAAACTGTTTGGATCGATTTGATTGTGATTACATGGGTGGTGTCTAATACTACAGCTTTAATGTTTAATTTACCTGGATAGCTGAATGGTAATGATATTTATAGTATGTGAGCACATTAATGAGTGAGCAATCTGTTACTCTGTAGTCACGCCTTTGTTCATGAGTCAACCTTGGCGGCAGTCGAGCTTGAACTGTGATGCCTCACAGCGGATAGTAAGGCTTGTAAGAAAAGAGATAGCTCAACGACGAATTTTTCGACGAATTTTTATGTCCGCATCTACTGCGTAGGCTGAACTTGCTGCAGGGACTGCCTCATGCGACTTCGCGATCCTAGATGTGATGTGAGAATTAAAGTATGCGGTGCGAAACACGGATGGTTACATTTTCCAAAGCACGGATCCGGCATGTATGATGGGCTGAGAGTAAAGAGCGTGGCATTGCAGAGTGAGGTGAAGGCCTTGAAAGAGAATGGTAGGACATTAAAGTCTTATTACGATGGAAAGTAGCGGAAAGGAGATTGCAGCAGAGGTATGGAAAGAGGGTCCGAGGGAAGAATTGTGTGTTCCACAGGAGTCGACTTCAAAGAGATGATGTGGTAAACTGAGAGTTACAACGAAAATAAATACAAGCAGACTATTTATAAGATATAGATCGTCTGCATGACAAGGTAAGAAAGCGTGCTGCTTATGCTTATGGGCAGTTTTGAGCAAAATATTCGCCAATATAGCATTAGGCACTAAGACTTTAATTCACACCAACA
Organism: Trichoderma asperelloides; assembly: GCA_021066465.1. Taxonomy (NCBI): domain Eukaryota; kingdom Fungi; phylum Ascomycota; class Sordariomycetes; order Hypocreales; family Hypocreaceae; genus Trichoderma; species Trichoderma asperelloides. The sequence continues at coordinate 488,681 of JAJKFY010000222.1, read as the reverse complement.
TGTACTGCTTCTGCTGCTTATACCGGCATAATAGGAATCTTTTTATAAAATCAGTGTTCGTATTCCTATTTTCTGTTCATTTCCATTTTACGGTTCTGCCTTTCCCTTGGCTACTCATATAGGTCTTTATCAGGCCTATGTAGATAGAACCGATGCCCTCTGTCATTTCTAGGATACCTAGATAGAGTAATATTTTCAAGTCGGGGCATTGCAGTATGACATTTCTACTCGCTCAATACTTCCTGCAACCCACTATTCTGGCTTTTCCAGCGTTCTAATAATATTTTCCCATCCTCTGAGCCCGGCTCTGCACCCCTTCCCAACAATTTATTGATAAATAGGCGATGTTCACTTGCCTCACAGAGCGCTAAATCCAGTGGTGTACTTCCTTTGCCGTTCTTAGCATTAATTTCGATCTCTGGACCAATACTCAAGAGTTCGTCAAGCATTGTGCATGTAGTGGCTTCGTCGTTGTTACACTCTGCGAGGGTGTGTAAGGGAGTGTCGCCCTCCTCGTTCTTTTGTGATGCCGCTTTTGTGGCAGACTTTTTATCATGTTCTATTAAAATCTTCACCATTGGAAGATCTCCATGATATAAAGCGTACTGTAATGGCGAAAAGTCAAAATCGTTGAGTAATCTCGTGTGGGCTCCCCTATCGAGCAAAAGCTGTACGATTTCGGTATGCCCGTTGCGAATAGCAGTATGTATTGGAGTATCATTCATTGATCTCTCAACAGTATCAATGCTAGCACCAGCTCCTAACAGCAATGAAGTGATATTTTGATTTCGGTAGAGGACAGCAAGATGCAATGGTGAGTATCCATCTTTATCTTCATCGTTCACGTTGGCTCCCTTACCTAGCAACTGCTGTAAAATATCTTCTTGCTCTCCTATGACAGCACCGAGCACTGGTGTGTATCCGTTCCTCTTGTCGGCATGCACGCTAGCACCCCTCGCAAGTAGCAGCTTCGCAGCCTCCCAATCCGCCTCATAGATCGCAATCAGCAACGGTGTTTGTCCGTACTCATCAGTCTCATCAATCTCATTATCTAATGAATTTTTGCCAATTTCGACCAAGAAATTGAGGATTTCGAATAAAATGCCGAACTGCGCTGCTATATGCATCCCAGTTGCACCGTATTGTGCTTTGGCATTGACATCGGCACCGGCTTGAAGCAATATCTTTGCAACCTCAAGCCCATCTTGCCCACGACTTAACGCGACGTGCAGCGGTGTTCTTCCATCTTCTGCCGCTACTTTCTCACTCGCACCTCCTTTTATCAACAGATTTATAGTTTCAATGTCGCCATCTTCCACCGATAAATAGAGTGGTGTTCGACCTTCCTTGTCCATAACATTCTTATTGGTTCCGTGTTTTAGAAGCATCTTGAGAATTTCTTTTTGCTTGTGCTTTACTGCCACATGGAGCGGAGTTGAGCCATTTTTTGCTACCGTGTTGATCCTTGCGCCGGCTTGAATCAGTATCTGCACAGCGTCTATTAATTCTCCTTTTACAGCGAGGTGCAGAGGCGTGCGGAGTTCATTGTCGCAGGTATTTATAGTTTCTGCATGATCTTCAGTAATGTACCGGAGTAATTTTTTGTGGTCGTATATTGCAGCAAGATGAAGAGGAGTCCAACCGAATCGATCCTTCAAACGGATGTCGCCCTTCATTAGGCGAACCATCTTGACGTTTCCTTCGACTGCAGCCCAGTGGATCGGGTGCCTCTTATTGCGATCCACATGACGTTCAATCTTCCTAGAATGCTTTTTGTATCTTCGACCAGTCTCTTGAATTAATTCTTGTACTATCTCGGCTTTCCCACTTTGAACAGCACAGTGCATTGGCGTAATTCCATCTTTCCCAGCAATCTCGATAGGAGCTTTGTACTTTAGCAGCATCTTCACCATTTTCTCGTTGCCAAAGAAGCAAGCATGGTGCAAAGGTGTCCAACCCATGAGATCTTGAGGGTTAGGAAACTCATCGCTCGTTTGCCAGTTGTTATCTATGTCCAAGATCGTCAAGTTGGCGGCATAGTGGAGCAGTGACCAGCCGAAGGCATCAGTCTTTTCAAATGCTTTGAAATTCTGAATATGCAATTTTTGCTCCATCTTGCTCTTTTCAATGACTTTGAGATTCTCAGCAGCAATTTGGAAACTATCGGGGAACGATGTTGTGTTATTATAATTGGGGCCGGCCAGTATGCTGAGAGACACTGCAAGGAATATGGGTTCGTCCGGCAAGTTGGCCGAAAAGTAAGCTGAGCTTTGGTTATCACGAATGAATCTTTTTTTGAGTTTTTTCAATTGTATTTTCAATTCCTGTTCGGTCCTTCTTTCAAAATTCTGAAGCTTTGCTTCATGGTGTAATCTGTAAAGAAAACCGAGGCAAACTGCCATAGCTAGCGGGGCCGATGATTCCTTTTTGAGATCAAAGTGCAGAGCCAAATCCAGAAGACAGATACAGGTGTCAACCAGTTTCTCCCATTGTTGTGATTGTTCGTATTCATGTGCTTCCCTTGTAATATCCTCAATAATATTCTTGACGTTCGTCAGTTTGTATTCAAGGCTTAGAGGAATAATTAGATCAATGTAGATGTCCGACAGCGATCCAAATCCGATCTTCTCTAACCTTTCAGCCAAGTCAGAGATAATGTCATTCTTTAAGTTCATCTGCTTCCACCCTTTAGTCATTGTGCTAGAAGATAATGGATGTGCGCTCGTTGTGCCTGTAATATCCACTTCAGGCATCTTTGCAACTGCTCGCATGAATGAAAAATACAAGTCTCGAGAGAAGAGCCTTTGCTGCTTGTCTTGACATTCTAGAACAAGATATTCCCTAGTGGCTCCAGTTTGGGCTGAAGCCTTGCCGCCGTGTTCAGTTCCGAAGCCCACTACTGTGCAGTCAGATCCTTCCTTGGTGAATATCTCTTCATCTGTGTATTTGGAAATTTTAGGAATATTTTCACGCATCCACCACTCAAGATCCCTAATAAGGTGTTCTTCAGATTCACTTGGTCCATAAACTCTTAAACTCCGTTGTCGACCAGTTTTGAAATGGTCTGTCGATGAGATTGAGTATAACCATAGAGAAAGAATCGCCTCAATCTCGGATTCGTCGACGAGCCATCTACTATCCCCAGCCTTGGTAATAGTAATATATATATTATCCTCAATAGTTTCCATGAGGCCCTCGTTGGTTTCAGTGCTGTAAGCCACTGGAATGATCCACTTATGATCTTCTGTGGACAGCATACTCAAGAATGTGTTTGCGGCTGCTTCAATTGCTCTTGACAAAAAAAAAGCCTCTTCTCTGACTGGACTGCTCCACTTAGAGAGTCTTCCTAATTCTTTTCGTACTAGCATAAGTTCATAAGACTTTGAGTCATTGATACGCTTAATACGCTTGTCGCTGCTTCTATCGAATTCCTTTAATGGAAGATAAGTCTGCTGATGTCCTGTACGGATTTCCCATTTGGGAGACATTCCAACCCTTAAATCTTGATGTTTTTTGTACGAGGAATTGTACGAGGTATCACTGAAGTTTGCCCAGGATGCTGTAGCAAGGTTCCCGAAGGTCAGAGCGAACCAGTCAAGTTCAAATGCTGATTTCAAGCGCGTGGAGGCGGGAGTGTTTCTTAATCCGCGTCGAACTGTGGTCCGTAATATAGTTACTGCCAATGTGGTGCCAAGCTGTACGAGTGATGCGGTCCAGTGTAATCCTCGCATACCGATAAATTGTGAAATGAATCCAATGAGGGAAATGAGAGTACCAAGAACCGTAATAAATTTAAGTGGCCAACATAATGGTTCTTCCATAGCATCATTCATATTAGGAGATATTCTGTGGTTAAAAATTTCCGTATCCATTCTTTCTTCTGTATGGTAATTTTGGCTGACGACTTGATCTTTGAAAAGCCTATTCGATATGAATTGGAAAAAGTTGACTGTTGGGCGTTGGACTAGTTTCTTCAGTATACTCTGAACAAGGCCACGAATTTCTTGAGGGCGGGGGCTGTAATTTCGCCGAGACATGGTGATATATTCCCGCTTGCCGGTTGGATAGATCGCATATGGTTCAAATACTTGGTAACTCACAGAGTTGTCTCTCTGTAGCCAAACAACAAACATTTGGTGATTTTCTGCTTGGTAGTATGTTTCTGTAGTGCTCTCGCTAACAACCCAAGAACATATGAATAAGCCAAATACTAGTAGGACACTTCCTACCACGGCACAAGGAAAAGCGTATCCGACTACCCTTTTGCCATCTTCTAAAAAGCGGTATTGAATAGGCTTGTGATAGGTGATAACGCCGAAATATAGTATAGCGCCGAGCTGCAGAATTATACCCAAAGCAGCCGCAAGGTATATTTCGCCTCGCCCGACTCTATCATGGCAGTTGAGATAGACATTTGGTGCGCTGTCATCTAAGTTACCGCTAATGATGACCATTTCTATTTTTTCTCCATTTTCTGAGTCTTCTATTGGAATGATGTTCCTCGAAGAGTGTATGCTGAGGTTGGGAGCTTCCGAGTTCTCGACAGAAATGCCTGTGCTTGACGTAGGGTGGCTTTCTAAATCTGAGCAAGTATGATTTTTCTTATTGGAAAATAATGGGTGGATTCGATTTAGCTTATCCGCGAGTGGTCTTGTACTGTTTCTTAAACACTTCCAAGTGGACAAACCAATTATTTCTAGCTATTTTTAGCAATGACCTTAATACTTAAATTGTTCCTGATACTCACTTTCCTTCGAAAGCAGGTCAAACTTCTTTAGCACTTTATTAGAGACTTCAGTTGCCTGAATATCCTGCTCGAGCTTCCCGGCCTCCTCGCTATTGCCCCTCTCTATAGTCTTTTTGGCATCATCTTCGACATCTTCCAGTGCCTTGAATTGGATATTGAATCGCTTTCGAGCGAGAGTTGTGACATCGTATTTTTTGGGGATTAAGCAGATGAATTGGCATATATCGGCCGAACCTGAGCATCTAACCAGGGTACAGCCGTTCCAAAGTTCGCATGTTTCTTTCGAAGTGGAAGGCATGATGTCAATCTCTGCCGCTGAAAGATTCTCTCTCTCTCGTCCAATAAATGATCTCAACCACATTGGCCCGGCTACCCTAATAGCGCTTACGACAATGGTGATGGCTCCGATTGGAGCCATAGCCAATAGAATGCAATCCGCTATACCCATACCTTGGCTCATGAATTGCATGACTACTCGCTCAACAAAGAGTGCGAGGATACTAGAGATGGGGGACGTTAGTCTAGTTAATAGAAAGACAGGAAGGTTCATTATTTTAACGTACGGTCCAAGATCGGAGCTGAGGTCATACGCAAAGTCGTCTCCGTTGGCAGATGCGCGGCCTGTTAGCCCCAGCATTACTGAAACCGAGAAGAAAAACCAAGGAATCATTGTGAAATACAATATAATTTGATCAGATATCAAATGAAGATTAATGAACAATGTTCTAAAAGAGATAGGTAGCTGAAGAGTGTTGTGATGCTTTAAGGGGAATAATAACAGCCAACAATTTCAGTAAGGGACAGTTATAATATCTAAATATTTGCTTTGCTTGTTGCTATTTGAGTATGTTCAGCCGCAAATTGCAGCCCAAAGCCTGGTCCAGCTAGCCCTCACATGGACACCCGCAGTAGATCGCTGAGTTGGCAATCTTCGATTCGTTCTCTTGCAGTCGTAATACAAAAGATACCAGGCCATTTCTTTGGCCAATTGGATTGGCGTTGAAAGGCAAAAATAGAAGCTTCGCGTGGCTGTAAATACAGGTTAGAACATACTCCTGTATTGGTTGAATATGACGTCTCTCATGAGAGTCCACAGGGGCCTAACAGGGATTAAATATTCAATGTATCTCGTAGTGTAGAATTAAATATTATTTTAAGAGGAGCTACTTAGGCTGCCCTGTCTTTTTTATTAGAAAAAAAAAAAGACAAAGTATCTATGATCATATAAATATATGCAATGTAATTTCCGTCTACAATTACGGGTTTGATTATATACAGATAACGAAACATATACTTTTTACTTAACATTTAATATGGACTGCGATTATAAGTATATCAGGCAGCATCTTGTCATAGTCTTGTTGGCATACATCACGACTTTTGGGCCGCACATTCTGCTGTGCCGTATTTGTCAGCACGGCTGAGACGCTTGTTTGCGTCCCAGCGAATGTTTTCGGTGATGTTGTTAAATGGTGCCATGGACATACGATATTCGTGCTTTCCAGGTCTCTCTTCGTCTGCTTCCAATTTTTTCTCTTCAACTTTAGTCTCAAGTCATGAGCGGAATAGCCTAGCAATACTCGGCGGTTTGACTCAGGGGTCGTGTACTAGTATCATTATCTCGATCCAGAGGTAATTATAATGAGTCTTGCTATTCGCACAACACACATGCGGTTGGGTCTCAATGCAGGTAGCGCTGGCATAGAACTCACCGAAAATCAACTTCAACCAACAAGAGTTTGCATCTGAGGAGGGGTAAAATCCTTGCATTAAACGTGGCTTCCTTTTTCCTAGCTGGAGCTATGCCTACGTATCTAGGGCTCTTTCCGAATTCCTCTCGAGTAGTACCTACTACGTAATACTTGTGGTAATACAGACATAATTTTATAATCAGTTTGATAGATGCCTTAGAAAATAGGATACAAGAGAGAATACTGTATAAGATAGTGTAAATACTTGGTTACAGCGCGCTTCCCCCCTTTGGCCCTCTAGGGCCTGATGGCAAAGCGTAGTAGTAGTATTTACTAACTATTGATTTCATTCAGGTGTTGGTGATGTTAGTATTTAATAGATCTAAGTTTCTCATATATGCGAAATGCATTCTCCCAAGTCGTTTAGTCGCATTTAATACAACTCGAATCCCTAGGCTTATAAAGGTTCGAAAAATCAACCGAAGAGAATCCGGCCAGAGTAAGAATCGAAGTAATATAGGTAAGATTATAATCCTTAATCGGGAATACCTCAGCTAGGAGATCCTAAAAGCAAGTCAGCCAAGAATTATTTGAAGCTGGATCCGTGCTGATCTTACCGCTGGGGTCTTTATCACAGTATTACCTAGAAGTTCTATCAAGTAGGGCTGAGAAAGAAGTGATTCTAATGCAAGCGTAAGGATAATGGGAGAATTATTGATCAAGAGAGGAATTGGTATGAAGCCAAGGTTCGTCGGGAGTCTTTCATGCTCAATTACGCTGCGCACCCATTCCAACTTGGGGCTTCCCCCGAGACTGGCAATTAGTAGTCCATTCTCCAAGACGCCGAATGCAATAGAGCGAGCGCCGCACTCTTGATTGGGGTTATGAGCAATGTCAAATAAATCTCTCGCTGTTCTGGCTGCCCCGATAGCTTGGGGAGTGATAGTAGAGTAGTTTTTAAGAACTGGGAGAGGAACAGACCAAATGGTCTCGTTGAAGTCGTTATTATCGCCGTCTCCAATATCTGCGCGAGACAAGCTGCAGTCATGATCGATGAAGCCATGATTGAACAGCTCATGTAAGTCAAATGAGGCAAGTGTGTCAGACTTTAAGAGCTCTGCAACACCTACGGCAACCGAAAACTCTGGTGAGAGACCCAAGCCTTCAAAGGTGCCTCGAACAATGTCGATGGCTGTAATATTCTTACCGCTGTGCGGCAAAAAGCCATGGTTGGCGAGAGAGTTGAGAGCCGGACAAGGACCACGTGCTTTAGCTTCATGGTTAGATCATGAAAAGCGTTATTAAATATATATGTCAGCCATTACTCACAGTCTCCTGGTCCGGGTGGTTGCCAGTCATCGAACCTGGGGTCAAGCGGATTGAAGATTGGTAGAGGAAGAAGCTGGGCATATCCAATGCCACCCAAAAAAAACATCGATACTAGCACCGATAGTAGCTTCATTTCGATACTAATTCAGTGGGAATAAATTACACGAGATATAATTTTTCTGCGTCTTGTTGAACAAGTCGCACTAATGGGATGTTCGACTATTTGTAGTCAAACGGCAAACAGTAAATTCGTCGCATTGTAGCTTGTAGATAGTGCTATACACCATAGAGAGATAGTGCGAGGCATATATAGAATACGCACATTGCGTGGCCAATAGGGACCTGTGCAGCTTGTTGATCATTGATGAGCGACGGCAAACATATAGTCGACCCTATCATAAGTTCGTTCCTAGCCTCCAAGTCAACTGTCAATATATTGCGAACTTCATAAAAATGGCTTTATCAAACCCATATGACGTAAAGACTACGCTGCGACGAAAACACATTGGTGTTTTGGCCTTTCATGGATATGAAGTCAGAAATATTTATCGGCTATTACTGCCGGTTGGTAATGTGGTGGTTGTAGGTGTGGTAGATCTGAGCCAAAGAAAGAAAGAAACCCGACACTGACGGGAGAAGATCAGCATGATAAATGCTACATAGACGGTGTAGGCTCGGCTACGAGCTACGTAGGGGATGGCGGTTTGCTGCAAGCTCTGGTGTATAGTTTAATTATGGCCATATGCAGAAGCACTATCCCAATAGCAGTACTTTACCGACTCATCATAGACCAATAATATCTATTATGGATGATATTACTTGGGCACTAACTGTTTTGGCCAATTATGATTTGATGGTTGTTGAGTGGCTTCTATCGCATCTATTGCTTCTCTGTTGGCTAAATCAGACTCCAAGCAACCTATAGGCAGATCTACCACAGTAGAAGGGTAGTTGTGGCAGGACTGTTGCGGTCGAAAAATCTTTCAAGTATATAATCTAAAATATCAAGTTTGGAATGTAAATGCTTCTGATAGGGTCAATCGTATAGATACATCCACAGCACTGACTAGAAGCGGCAATTATAGTACTGTTCATTTTTTCACAGATAAGTTGGTGCCAGACTTCCCATCGCTTCCAGATGCGTTTTCTACTTGTAAATTTGACTTGTTAACAAATACTTAAACTTTCTCATAAATACATTATATGCATGCATGCTGTATGGCTGTGTATATAATTCTAACTCAACAGTTTTGTTGTTTTAGTTGAATGGTTTGTTAAATGAACTGGGACATCGAAATGTTCACGAAACCATACCCGAGTAAGCAGTGCTTGTGAGTGTTATCACCTTCGCTAGGGCTAATTACTTAAAGTCATTACATACTGGGCCGAATGTGACTCTGTAAGGTGTAACATATTGTAAAAATGGTAAATATATAAATGGCTAGATAGTCAAGCATTATCTCCAAGCAAGGAGCATTTGAGCAGTTCATAATGCAGCCAGTTGCGGCTCACACAAACTCCACCCGTCGCTATTATATAAGAGACCGAGGAGACCACTGTTTCTAGCTTTTAACCAAGTGCATCAGCTAGTTATTTAATTCAAGAATTATACTTGCTTCAAATGCGTGCATCCATGGCTCTGTTCTCACCAGAAGGCTGTCTCCGCCGTTAATGGCTGCTTCTAGATGTATAAGCTTGACCGTCGTGTTACCTTAGGAATTGTGCCTTGCATTGAAGACACAAGCATTGCCCATTACCAGAGCGATCGCGACGGTAGATAAGCTTAATTATTGACGGCCCGACCCGTTTCAAGGTATTGGCTAATTGTCAGCGCCCTGTGGGTATACCATGGGCTGAGTAGGAAGTTTAGACTGTGCTCTATTCTATAAGCCGGCGAGAGAGCCTAGTGGATCCGTCTAACATTTGAAATCCACTGTTGCAATCTTCAACGCATGGGAGCTCAATAAAGGTTTGTGGCAACACACATCAACAATAACCTGGACTGATTGTGGAAAATATTTATACACTATATAGTGAAGATTGGTCAGTGCAAAAGCGTTGGTGAATCCCGATTAGGACATTCCCGAGGCATTTCCATTTTCCATCCTCGCGCATGCTGGCGAGACTTGCGGCACACATGCATGAGTGCCGGGGGCGGCGTTAATGTAGTGTCATAAAGGATGTGCTTGCCTTGCTGGCGCTGCTTCTTGCTAAAGCTGCCCTTGGCCTTCTTCGCGCGCACCTTTATAATGCAGTGAGGCGCCACGGCCAAGCTTCGGACGTAAGAGCGGAGCTTGAAGGGAAGGCTGGCGAAGGACATGCGGGGAGATTGCAAGAAGCAGGCGGCGACGTAGGCGAGGAGAACACCACACCGTAGTAGTCTGTTTTGTGCCAGACACAATATCAGGAGAAGCGGCGTAGACTGGCGACGAACGCCCTACCAGCGCGCATTTACCGCGGGCACCAAGCCACGCTGGACGTAGGTTAACTTTAAGCTTAATATTTTCTGCGTCTCAAGCCTCTACACTATCAAGGCCATTGTCTCTCACCGATCTAAGGTCCAACGGCTTTGGATTTAGACTGATGATGACTTTGAATAGTATAAGTCGGCTACTACTTATAATGGTCTGTTTATTCTCTTTAAATTGGAGAGCTTTAGGGAAATTTAGATTGTATTAGAGTCTGGCGACTTAGCATAGGGATATATATTTATAGACTGAGGCTTTAGCCGCCTTGGAGACATTGTTACGTTCCTCGACGAGGGGTCTGGGCTTGTGCTTACTGGCCCTTAGCTAAAGATACTGGAAGACTGGCGGATGGTGTTTATATTTAACAGCGAGGGAAACCCGCCCGACTTAGATAAACTCTTGGATAAGATTAAGCATACCTTTAATAATGGCTGCGTCGCTTAGGAACTTGATATAGTTGTCCGTGCCGCTCTTTATCATCTTGTAAGCAGACGGATTGGGAATCTTACCATTAGAACAAGCAGTGCTTTTGTAGCCCTAAGGATCTTCAGGTAGAGGTATTTCGCAGTCTTTTAGGGGTTGGGACCGTTGTCGCCGTCCGCGAGGTTTCCGCTGCTATCTCTACTGAAGGCGCCTTGGAGTTGCGATGCGGTTTACTCAGAGGGTCCACGAACTCATTGAAGTTTGCTCTAAGGCCCCTCGAGCTGCAGACTCATTTTTCTTACATAGAAGAACGAAGAGATGTTTAGCAAACATATTGCATATGTATAAATCGAGATCATCCCTATATGTGTAACTATGGCGAACAGCAGGGGCTGTATGGTTACTTGACTGTCCCGTAAAGAATGCGTTCCAGATACACTGTGATCCTAAACCAAGAAGACGGAAAAAATACCCAACTGCTTTCTCGTAGAAAACTATGTAGCAAGCAGTACTACTTTAAATCAAGCTCAACAGAATTAAGGATTAGCAGGGCCGTTGATTCGATGGTTTTGTTGAGGCAACTAGTATTGTCATATTTGCTAGGAGTCAATGAGAACGTAATTACCACCAAGTACTAGTTGAATAGCTGACTCTTTCTTTTTTGAGTGTCTCGATCAAAACCCGACATCTACCAGGAATAAGGCTCATTCCAACGATTAACTAACCCCAATATACCATATACGCATAATTCAGCCTCAGGAAGCACAGCCCCTGCGAGAACGCCTACCCCGCCGCTACGGACTCAGCTGCAGCAGATCAAATCTGGGTGGTTGCGCCAAAATGCCGCCTAATGTTGTGTTCAATTGGCTGCTATTGGCTATACGGGCTATCGAGTCCTAAGCCACATCCTACGCCGTCTATAATGTGCAGTCTCGCAGGCAATTTGATTTCGAATGCGCTGCTCCTTGATTAGGTTAGATGTAGACTGTCAACACTAAATGGTGGCCTCAGAAGCTGAGTTGAATACAACTCAAAATACTGCGAAATCCCTTAATATATGTATTGATAATCCATTTACTTCACTGCTCTTGTATAAATAGAACCAAGCATCTAATTCTTGCATGCCATTTTAAAATCGGAACTTCTCCTCCAGATATTGTTGTGAGCTGGCCTACAATACTTACTGTAGTCGCACACAAGCTCTCTCTTCTCTACGTCCAACTCATTCTACGGCCGCCCAGACTTCCAAGATGGTGCTTTTAGAGCCTCGCCTGGGGTCTTTCGGCGAATGCCTCAACTGCACAGCCTTCGATTTATACGACATCTTCAGCTTTGAGTCTTCCAACCGCATGCATCCGATAAAGTTCCGAGATGCTTTTGCCAACAAAGAAATCTGCGCGTTTTGTAGACTGCTCGCGCAGACGGCACGCAAATTCACGCCTCACCAAGTTGTTGGCCATAGAGAGGGGGTACAAGTTACATTTTCCTTCTCTTTGCAGCATTTTCAAGACACCGCAACAGAGCTGGGAAGCCGCTTTCTGCACGTTACTATATATCCACCTCCGTCGCCTCTGGATATGGATAAGGAACTTACATTCCGCATCATCCCAATATCGGAGTCATTGCCGGAGTCCTTATATCACCGCATTGACCAGGATAAGATTGACCTCGAAATCTGCCGGAAATGGGTCACCAAATGCGAGCGCGAGCATAATAGCCAATGCGGCGCCTTTTCCAGCCCAACGAACTCTCGCCCGGAATCCTCGTTTCGCCTCATTGATGTCGTGGATGAGTGCATTGTAGTACCGCCACCCAGCTGTCAATATGTTGCTTTAAGTTATGTATGGGGCCGGACTCAATATTTACAGTTGAATAGCCAGACCGCGCCTATTTTGGCTGAAAAGGGCAGTCTATTCTCTCAAGAAACTCCCGTTGGCCAGACCATCACGGATGCCATTACAGTGGTGAAGGCTCTGGGCGAAAGGTACCTCTGGGTCGACCAACTTTGCATCAGCCAGGACGAATCTGACAAAGCCATACATATCAAGTCGATGGATAGGGTTTACGGAGCTGCCTTGCTTACTATTGTTGCAGCTGATGGCATGGATGCAAACGCTGGTCTTCCAGGCGTTCGACCTGGAACACGGACTCGAAACATAAATCAGCTACATGAAGATATTTGGCCAGGCTTTTCTATTGCCACCACTATTGATCTTCCCTTGGACCCAGCCGGTTCAGTCTGGGGCACTAGAGGATGGACCTTTCAGGAGCAGTTACTGTCTAAGCGTTTGCTATTATTCTACCAAGGCAGCGTCTTTTGGCAATGCCGAAATGCACGTTACTGTGAGGATGCACCAGCTTTGATTAAAGCCGAGGCCGAACAAGTACATTGGCTCGAACAGCTGTCGCCTCGCTGGGCAAAAGATAAGGCTCCGCTGCAGCACATTGAGAAGCAGTGGGATGAAAATCAAGAGGGTTGTGCGCCGGCTCCCTTGTGTCGTCCCGTCGTCTTTACCGAATACGCAAGGGCAGTCAAAGAATATACTAAACGGCGGCTCACTTTTTCTGACGACATAATCAACGCATTTGAGGGAATCTCCAGCCAATTAAGTCACCACATGGGAAATAATTTCCTGGCTGCTCTTCCTGAGAGCTATCTGGATATAGCGTTGCTGTGGACTCCGTCCGTCTTACAAACTCGTCGGAAAAGTAAACAAAGTCAACAAACGCTTTTTCCTAGCTGGTCGTGGGCCGGCTGGATTGGGCAGGCAGAATATGACGCTCCCGGCCCTGATGGGAAAGAATGGATAGAATTGACTACAAAGTGGTATATCAAAGATGGGCCGGCGGCACCTCGTCTAGCAAACGGCGTTGGCATGGGCATCGACGAAGTACCACTCGGCTGCAATCTCAGCACCAATGCTCTCTGCTGGGATCCTATATTCGAGTCTGTTGGAGGGCACTCTGGTAAGCGACCTGAAGTAGAGCTGCCCAACATGCAAGGCCCATATCTCCAATTTTGGACGAGCTGTTCGTTCTTTACCATCGTTCACAGAAAGTGGCGCGACCCAGAATCGCTACAGATGAATTCATCCGTGAGGAAGCCGATCCATGCGCATATCCACTGCACGAAGGGCAGCAAGCGTCAACTCGCCGGATACCTGATCCTCAACGGCGAGGGGCCCAACGAAGTTATGCAAGGGAAGCATGAGTTTGTAGTTCTTTCTGGGGCGTTGGCAAAGGGGTTTAACTCCATTACTGGAAATGTGACTTATTCAGACGAGGCGGAAATGTATAATGTTATGCTGGTTGAATGGGATGACCAGCATCAGATTGCAAGTCGCTTGGGTACCGGCAGGATATTCAAGGAGGCATGGGATATGTCTCTCCCTACCATTCGATGTATAACCCTCGGTTGACTTTTATTTATTTTTTCTTCAGACTTATCTACGAGAGCTCATACTTTTTTTTCCCCCAGAGAATATTTTTTTTATTTTTTTAGATATCCAATAATGATTGCATCAAGCCAGAGGCAAAAATACGACCCCGCAGAAATTGATTTTATATGTGTACCATCGAAAGACCGTTCTACCTTATATTTTATCGATATTTTATCACGCTCGGAGCATATCACAAAACTTACGTATGTGCGATGAAATAGCTCGAAATAAAACACGCGCTATCGTTATATCTCACAATTCACCGTATAGAAATAGATTACGCCTAACTAAGGCACATACCTTAATGTATTACGTTTTGTGTAAGGGGTCAGTGCATATAACCTTACTGATAAACGTAAAAATGCCTCAGCGCTTGAAATCCAATATTACGGTAGACACTGTTCTAGATTGTGCCCTTCGCGGCAGAGAGACAAATTAGGCGGCAAGTATTCTAGCTCAGAATGCATAGCCTCCCTTTGCAGACGCCCCTTCGCTAAATGAGCCAGTGAGGTTGCAAGATTGTGCTAGGCGTCAGACAGGATCACTGCAAGGAAATCAATAAAGCCTTCGGTCCTCGTATTGCATTGCAAAACGTGTACTATTAGTCGTGAGAAGTCAAAATAGGCCGGAGCAATAGTCGCATAATATGTCTTGTGCGCTGTTCATATGACATTTTGATGCAGTCATGCAGCCTCAAAATACGCCATTCACAAGCAATGGCTGCTTGTCTTCAACTATAAAGTTCGTTCATCTCACCACCTTGTTCTATGAGAACTTTTGTTCAACTTGACCTATATTAGAGCTTGACCTATATTAGAGATACAGCAGCACCAACAACTACAAGATGGCGGCAATCAACACCAGTTTAATCTATGTCCTGAAGAACAGCTTCACGGCTGCAGCCAAGATTCTTTCTCAGAGATCTGATGGCTCCCTTGCCATGGTCAGCGCAACTAATGTTACATCCGACAGCCTCTGGTTCCTCACTCCCTCATTTCTGCCTCACCACTACCGTCTTCACACTATTGCCAACGGTGTGCAGCAGTCCCTTGATGTCATCAATACTAATGGAGTGCAAAGCACTGGGCTCCACATGACTGGGACAGGAGATTATTCGGGCCAATACTGGGAATTCAAAGACTCGCCCGCAGGGCAGCACTATCCATACAGGCTAAGCAACACCTTCACAGGAGCTCATGAGTATTTGGATGTTGCTTCAGACACGTTTGTGGCCTATCTATCCACTGGTGATCACACTGGACAGTTCTGGGCACTGATCCCTTCGCATACCGTCGTGGTGATTCCATCTTAATGATTACTATGTATTCATAATGTAGCTGTCTTGGTAGGCTATTATATCTTTCTTTTTCACTAATATTAGAAGTTCCTACATTTCATCACATGCTAATATTTTACTAGCGAGAGGCTACGATAGCTAAACAACATCGCGAGTTACGCTAGCTGGTTCGACTTCCTTACAGCGCAATTTGAGTGGCGATTGCAAGAATCTATGGTGCTAATGGCAAGAGGCCGCTGCGGCGGTCATATTTGCCAACTTGTGGACTGGGCCTGTGAGATTTGAGGTTCATCTTAAACTTGAGAGTGTGAAATCGGTAACGGAAGAGAGAGAGAAAAAAAAACACAAAAGGAAGAAAAAAAAAAAGGAAAAAAGGAAAAAAAAAGCCATTTATATGCCTGGTGTTGTTTTCTTATTTAAATGATTAGCACCATTCTCTTCTTTTCCTCTTTTTTAGCTTATAAATCTATTTAATTTACCATTGAACTGGGAAATAGATTGATAAAGTGTAATTCAGATACTGAGATTGGCTAACTTGCATACAACCTTAGAGGTGGGCGGCTCGAAGAGGTGCAAACATGTATATTGCTGCATGTTGTTTTCTAAAGAGCAACGGCGTGAAGCAAGAAACTAAGATGTTCACGCAGCTATGGCGGCGTTGAGTTAAAGCAACCTTCGATATAGCGATTCTAACAGCTTTAAAAACGCAAAATTAAGAAATCACATCCCATTACTAATAGAAAACAAAAGGATACTTTATAAGGACTTGACAGATTCCACTGTTGCAATACACATATCACATTGGTGTACGTACGAATAAGTGTTCAATTTCGAGTGTTAGACTGCAGCTCATCACTTTTTACACAATGCAGCTATACGCCATTACCCTCCAGGCAGCACTGAGAAGCTTAAGTTCGTTCACGAAGACATACCAGAGATCGATGACGACGAATTTTTGGTCCAAATAGAAGCTGCCAGCGCCATCTGGATGGAGCTCTACTGGGACATTTACAAGTTGGAAGACGGTGCATACGGTTAGTGCTCCAGTTATCGGCACAACGTCATCTAAAGAAAGCTTTGAGCTTCGCAAGTCGTTTTAAGTCGACCAGATTCTGGGCCACAAACAAGTCAAGCCGGACGAGGTTTTGGAAAATGTCGAAATTGTATTCGATTCCGTAGGCGGCGAGACAGCGAAGCAGGCTTTGAAGGTTCTTAGCAAAGAGAGCATGTTTGTCAGCATCAAGGATAGAGAAGCCCTTGGCTTTGATAAGCAGCTTGAGCAGAAGGCGATTCTGTTTATTATCGATATGGATATGGAGCAGTTGACGAGGATTGGGAACCTGGTCGACGAAGGCAAGTTGAGGCCAGTCATGGACTCTGTTTACGACTTCGAGGATGTAAGAGCGGCCTTCAGGAAGCGTGAGACAGGGCACGCTCAAGGGAAGATTGTGCTAAGCGGCCACAAGGCATAAGGCATGAGGATTTTTAATTTTGAGAATTTGGAAAACTCTAGCCAGCGGTGGAGTAATGGTGTGAGAACAATTATTACCAGTATTTACATGTAGTTATTTGCAGATAGAGATTAATATAGTGTTGAGTTCTGATTATCCATTAACGCTGTTATTAGAGGCCAATAAAACTAACATCCGATTGTTTATTTCCTATTGAGATGCAGTGTCGCATGGAAACATCGAGCCATTTCCCTGCCCTCACCTTGAACCAAGACTCTTCTCAATAGTTCTCCTGCTGCACTGGAGGATCCAACCCCAACGGAAGAACTTGGTATTCAATTGGAAGCTAGCGATAGAGTCCTGTCACGAAGACTGCCTTGTAGTGATTCCTATTCATATAAGGGTTTAAATATTAAAAGTGTGACAAAGACGTGCTGTTCAGTTGGGAATGCCCTGATGTTGGAGGGAGAAGCATGATTGTACTTTGGACATACGATTTTCCATAGTATATGGGGGCGGGCGGGTTTTAACTCGCAAAGCTCGTCAGCCACATTAAAAGGTTCAATTGTCGTTAGTAACGGTGCTAAACCAAATGCTAGCCTTTGCTACTGCTGATCAGAGAGCTTTAGTAACATGTGAGCTAAGGTATAGCATACAGAATAAGGTACCTTAAAAGCTAGGTACCCAGCAATAACGTATCATGTAGAAGCGTAACCTGGAACTGATGCCATCTGACGAGCACCTTTCTCTCCACCTATGGATGCTCGCGGCCCCGGCTTCCGAGAATCATCAACATATGCTGCTCCCCCCTCTCAGACAGACAGACCGGCCGAACGGCAGCCAGATCCACTGACCATGGCCCATCTCCTCCCACTCCAGCGGCCGTGGACGCAACTGCGCAACAAACAGCCACCGACTGCCATTTTCTCCCTCCGGCCGGTCCGCTGCTGGGGCACCAGCATGTCCCTGTGCCTGTCCGACAGCCGCATTGGGCGCGGCCATGCACTAAGGCGCGGCCTTGGACGGATCCAGCAGTTTAGCCGGGAAATCCCGGATTATAGCCACCGTTGAGCCATGGCTAGTTTTGCGCTTCTCTATTTAATCGCAGCGAGTATAAAGGAAACCTCCTCGCCATCTTCAGCGCATTGCACCATCTCCGCCACTCTTGGACCAATTCCCCCTCGAACCTCTCTCTAGACAAAAATGTTGGGCTCCACACTCCAGCGCAGGGCTTTCTCTGCCTCTGCCCGCAACGTACGAGCTGCTCCCGGCCTCCCCCACCTTGCTTGGCCTCAACGCCAAAACTCTGAATGCCCAACGGCGTGTGCTGACCAGCTGCTTCTTGTGCCCTTCTAGCTGTCCAAGGTTGCCGTCCTCGGTGCTGCCGGTGGCATTGGCCAGCCTCTCTCTCTCCTCCTCAAGCTCAACACCCGCGTCACCGAGCTTGCTCTGTACGATATCCGCGGCGGACCCGGTAAGCCCAGCCCACACCCGCGGCGTTGGCCGTCGTGCGCCAATTTCATATAAACCTCGCAAATTTTGTCTCAGGCATTGCTACTGCTGCTGCTGCTGCTGTCACTGCTGTCCATGGCTAACCAGATCACCCCCTCCAGGTGTCGCTGCCGACATCTCCCACGTCAACACCAAGTCCGTCGTCAAGGGCTATGATCCCACCCCCAGCGGCCTCGCTGCCGCCCTCAAGGGCTCCGACATCGTCCTGATCCCCGCCGGTGTCCCCCGAAAGCCCGGCATGACCCGTGACGATCTCTTCAACACCAACGCCTCCATCGTCCGCGACCTCGCCAAGGCCGTTGCCGAGTCCGCCCCTGAGGCCAAGCTGCTCATCATCTCCAACCCCGTCAACTCCACCGTCCCCATCTGCGCCGAGGTTTTCAAGGCCCGCGGTGTCTACAACCCCAAGAAGCTGTTCGGTGTCACCACCCTCGACGTCGTCCGTGCCAGCCGCTTCGTCTCCGAGATCAAGAACACTGACCCCAAGGACGAGAACATCACCGTCATTGGTGGCCACTCCGGTGTCACCATTGTCCCTCTGTTCTCCCAGAGCAACCACCCCGACCTCTCCTCCAACGCCGAGCTCGTCAAGCGCGTCCAGTTCGGTGGTGACGAGGTCGTCAAGGCCAAGGACGGTGCCGGTTCCGCCACCCTCTCCATGGCTTTCGCCGGTGCCCGCATGGCCGATGCTCTCCTCCGCGCCGCCGACGGCGAGAAGGGCGTCGTTGAGCCCACCTTTGTCGACTCTCCTCTGTACAAGGACCAGGGCATTGACTTCTTCAGCACCAACGTCGAGCTCGGCCCCAACGGTGTTGAGAAGATCCTCCCCATTGGCAAGATCGACGCCAACGAGGAGAAGCTCGTCGAGGCCTGCCTGGGCGACCTCAAGAAGAACATTGCCAAGGGTGTTGCTTTCGTCCAGGAGAACCCCGGCAAATAAGCTGCTACAATAATGTTTTTCAAGCACACACTTCAGCGTTTTTAACGAGATAAACGTCGGAGGGAGAGGAGGACCACGGGACTGGCTCGCTGCTACAGGTGGCTTTGGTTGGGCTGGGCTTTGTGAGGATGGTAAACGGAAAACACGGGGAGGTTTGGATGAAGAAAAAAAGAAGATATTTTTAGCTTTTATTGAGCTCCCTTTTCCCGCTGTTCTGCAGCTGCCATAGACTTCAATCGGGTCTCTGTATCATTAGCAAACAAAAATAAATGAATAAATACATAATCAACAGAATCTCTCAACTTCAATGTTCTCAAGTCCAAGTCCAAGCTAACGCCAGGACAACAGTTGAACCACCATTTTGCATTCTCTAGTTATTAGAAAACTACCTATAGAAATGTCATTTGTGTGCTTGTGTTGACACTAATACAGCCCATGGCCGCTAGAAGCGTCGACTAACTGTTGGGAACTGGGCTAGGGATTGATTCTAAGCTGCCGAGGAACAACTAAAGAGGGGGTGGGGTATATTCAAAAGGTGGTCAAAACTTAAAGACATGAGACACATATTATAATAAGGTATATTATGTAAGGGGCTAAGTAAAGTCAAAATATAGGCCTATGTGATATGTCAATTAAGAATGTAAAGAATTATATGTAATTAGAATAGTTTATTTATGGTTTTATCATGAGGCGCTGATAGACAATTTGATCACTCCATGCTCTCTTTCTGTCCCCATCAGCGACTATCCGAATTAAAGCCAACCGCGAAAAATAAACGCCATCGAGATTAGCGTCCGCCAAGAACTCGATCGAGAAAAGGCCAAGATAAATAATCCAGAACTATTATCTTAAGCATCTAGTTGTGAAATTTGTAGACTATACTTTCATCATACGTGGTTTGCATCTTGTGCTGAAAGCCGCGCTGATTTTTCCGCTTGTTGTCACGAGTCTTAGTCTCATCTGTGATATGGCTTCACGTATCAAAGAGCCAACTCGGTTACGGTTGTCATTTGCGGCCGAGATTGGAAGCGTCAAGTGCCACGACATTATTTGCAAAGGAGCAAGTTCCGGTGATTGAAGGATAGCAACATTAATGCTCGTTGAATAACGACAAGGATCTTCTTCGAACAACACGCTATTAAGCGATCGTGGTAGATAGGAGCTTCAAGTCCGAACGGCGCGTATTATCACACGCCATGCCGGCGCCAAATATATTAAACAAGGAGACTGCATCATCACAATAGGCTAGCCAGCGCATCCTCACGCAGCTGGCTTACTCGATTTGCCACTTTTGAAACTGCGAAACCTGCAGCGTTGCTATAATACAGGTTCTCTCAACGCGAAGGATCAGAGCTAGGTTCATTTAGCCATTAGTTTGTTATTTGTTCCTATTCCCTATTCCTTATCCAGCACCCAATCGACATCCCATGAGTGTGACCTATAACACGGACTTCGGCACTAATAAATGTTGCATTTATTCCGTTCTGGCCCATCTTCTCTTCTAATTCTCATTGCATTGTATTCGCTCAATGATTCATTAAACCAGTCTGTGAGAGAGAGAGAGTTGCAACAAGGATTGCATAGTTGTATATACCAAATATGGAGACAAATCATGAGCTACACGACTTGGAAGCTCCACCTCCTTCCGAGCAACACCTTGAGCGCCTTCTCGGAGACCGCAGCGAGGACGAGGAGCCCCCTCTTAATCCCGACCACAGCTCTACCTCCGAAATAGTACCACAACTAGAGAAACCTCCGAAAACGCGGGTGCCGCCACGTCAGCGTCTGCGCTTAAAATGGCATTCAATAGCCTGGAGGGTAGAGATTCTCAGCTGGATCGCCAGTGCTTGTTGCTTCATTGCTCTTGTTATTACGTTAAAGGTTTTTGATGGCCATCCCTTGCCGCAGTTGAAGTTTGGGATTACTCCTGGTGCCATCATTCAACTTTTGTCGGCAATTGGCGAGTTTTTCCTAGAAATATCTTTTGGGGCAGGTGTTGGC
Source organism: Trichoderma asperelloides (assembly GCA_021066465.1). Taxonomy (NCBI): domain Eukaryota; kingdom Fungi; phylum Ascomycota; class Sordariomycetes; order Hypocreales; family Hypocreaceae; genus Trichoderma; species Trichoderma asperelloides. The sequence continues at coordinate 467,382 of JAJKFY010000222.1, read as the reverse complement.
CAGTTGAAATGGTTGAATGCGCTGCAAAAGACACCGTTGGCCGACTTTCATACGATAGATGAAGCCAGCAGAGGGGCCTGGGGGAGTGTAGTTCTCATTGCAACTCGAAGAGGAGGGTAAGTAGTTGATATACATAAATACTCGTGATTACGGCCGTTTCTCACCTTCATCTTTCATTTATAGCCTATTAGCATCTTTGGGTGCTTTTATCGTCATCGTTGCCCTGGGCATCGGCACTTTCGTCCAGCAGGCCCTAGACTATGATACCATTTACCCAGTCTCCGGAAGTGCCCTGATACCCATTGCGCGGTATATGAATGGCGTTGGTTCGGTGTCTATTGGAAACGGGGGCACCGAAGATGGTGTCGATTCCGTACTCACTTCAGCCCCCTACCTGGCTTTTTACAGCCCTATCGGTACTAACTTCACTGCAACGGCACATTGCAGCACTGGCAATTGTACATGGAGCTCCTACCAGACGCTGGGGTTTTGTAATACGTGCAAGAACATAACGTCGCAGCTGAAGAGAAAGAAAATTCGCATCGTTCCTCATAAGCTTACCGACGAAGCTTACGACACAGATGTATATACTTTACCAAACGGTTTTGGGTTGACAGGTATTCGGCCTATGCAGATGAACAACCAGGTCGACTTTTCCATCTCAAACGGCATACTCAACGTATCCACGACAAATTCTGTAGAGGAATGGGACTCCATCGCGTTTTCGAACAATGGATCTATACTCATAGACGTCCTCGCTGTTGCTGCCGCTCCTGGTACGATCCCCGAACAGCCAGATCAGACCAAATACTCGTCCGGAGCGATGACAGGGAAGATGTACGCGGCGCCAGTGGCCTATGAGTGCATGTTGCAATTCTGCGTTCGAAACATGAGCGCAGCCTTTGTTAACGGCACGTTGCGTGAGACTGTCATTTCGACCTGGACAAACGAAACGCAGGGCATAGTCCCTAATAATGAGCATTACATACTTCGTCCTCCTAATTCACCAGACGAATTTCGAGTTTTGGGTTCCTCGAAAGATGCGACGGTTACCTGGCTCAACTCTCTGCTTATTGGCAACGCGGACTCGGGCATGATCGACTCGCTCGATTCTGGCTCTTCTTCTGATCTGATGCGAATGGTACGAACAGCTATGAATAGCTCAGAGACGGGATTTCAGGATTTGATGGACAACCTGGCCAACAGTATGTCTCTCAGTCTGCGGGGTGCAGCTTACCAACCAGCACCTGTGCATGGGGATGCCTTTTCTCCAACCAGTCACGCGGTGGTGACGTGGGAATGGCTCATTTTACCTGCATTCGAATTGATAGCGACGTTGGTGTTTTTGGTGCTGGTTATGCTGAGAACGAGAAGGGCAGGGCTGATACCGTGGACGAATAACATACTGGCAGTTTTTTATCGCGGGTTTGACCAACGGCCCAACATGTCGGGTGTTGATGATAGTGAGAGCGCTTTGGAAAAGGAATCTCATGGATTGCTTGTTCAGTTCCGAGCTGGGGAAGAAGGCGGACGGTTAGCTGTTGTTAATGGGCACTAGCCAGATCAATATTGCCTCATTGGATATAGCAAAGCCTTTTAATCGCTTCCCTGTCATATTGGCATACTAATTTTGAAGGGTCCAATGCATTGGCATAATCTTACTTACGCTCCGGGTCTCTGAGGTAAATTTTTACTATAGCTACGCGTAATTTTGGACATTTTACGTATACGCCCTAATTTGTATCTTGTTACCAACTTGATATTTTGTTCTTCAAAAATTTGCAAAGTCCAAGGGTCACGAATTCTTGAACTTATCAACATATTTAATTTACGCCAGATGCCGGATATAAGCCCAACGCTCTGACACAGAATTCTTGACCAATCCTGTAATAGCCATTATATAATTTTCGACGCCCGCTTTCCATGAAGCCCTACCTGACCATTTACCCTATGGGAGGATCTTCTCGGCTCTCATCTTGTCGAAAACAACATGGTAGCTCTTGATATGATCAGGCTTGTCAGTAAAACCGATTCTCCTCGCCTCAGTAAGGTCGAAGTTGCGATCCCTTTCCGAGTACGTGCCACTAAATATCTGTGTCAGTTAGATGAACAGAAGTTTGTTTCAACAAGTACTCACGTTACGATGGTCATGAAATCCCAGCCCGTCTGTTCAAGCACCTTTGGCCTCAAGCCATTCTCTTCCGTCCAGGTATCCCATTTGTCTTTCTGTGATTCAACCCATTTATAACCACTCAGTTCTCCTTCTGCTACAGGTCCCACTCCCTTTAACCCAAAATAAGCCGCGATACCAGGCCATGTGTCCTGCCACGTTGTCCCCGCGTCTACATCTGCAATGTTGAATGCCTTTCCTGCCGTTTTTTCTGAGTTCAGGGAGACGTAGATGTGGAATCGCGCAAGCTGGCTAGAAGAGATGTCCGAATGGAGGCGAGTCCACCCCTTTTCGGTTCCTGGGAATGGGACCTCGGCAGAAGGTGAAAGAGATTTCCATAGGGAGAGATAAAGGCCAATGGGTTCCGCTAGGTTCATCGCGTTATGATTTGGGACAAAGCCAATCTGCGTGTATGTGTCAGTCTGAGGGAACCCGCCCGAGGCGCAAGTTGAAACGGAGGAAATACAATTGCATCTGGGCGAATGTCTGCAAAGTTCCAGTTTTTGCCTTCGGAGAGCTTGGCCAGCGTGTCAACTTGAGGATAGTAGAAAATATGGTCTCCATGAGGGGATGGAACTCTTGGCGCACTCTCTCTGAGAGGAAGTTCTCTTTTCACTTCATCCCCAAATTCGAGCCCGTACCACTAACATAATTTTAGCTCCAGAGCAGGTAATAAGCGATAATCTGTATGGCCACATACCTTTCCACCAGTTGGGAACGTCCAGAACTGCAGCTTCGGACAGATGTTCTCGACTGCAGCCACTGCATTGGCAATGAAATCCACATTCTCCTTTTTGCGTTTCTCAGAGTCCTCCACTCCCCATCCGCGATGGACGTATGCTTGTGATCCCAGCTTCTTAGCCGGCGCTAGAAATATTTTCAAGGCCAGGTAGACTTACATGCAAAATAAACATGAGTAGTTTCTCCGATATTATCGATTTTGCTCAGATACTCAGTAATGGTTTGAGAATCCTGTGAAAGGTCAAGGCCGGGATACAAGTGTAATCGCGGATCCTGAGGGAGCGCTGCTTCTTTCACACTCAATGGCCGGTTTGTCAGGCCCACCACCCTCTTGAACGTGGTGGGCGTAGGGTATGACAAAGCCGCATTAGTTATGGCCCATCCAGTAATACCAGATGCTCCAAAGACTAGAGCCTGAAGCTCATTGCTCTTTACTCCTGCCATTGTAACACTCCTATGTGAACTGGTGCGAGCTTAACGTGGATTTTGGACTGCTACGTAGTGAGAAAATCCCAGTGAGCGGCTTAATCACGGATGAAATGCAAGATTTGATCGGCTGCATGGCGACACCATCTTATATGTACTGGCCATGTCGCAAAGCAGCTTTGTCGAAGGGGCGGGGGGATCAAGAATGAAAATTCCCCAATTAGGCAATTGAGATCTTATTGGACGGCCGCCTCGCCGTAAACCTTCAATCGGCATGCTCCGGGCCTGTAGTTCGGTGCGCCACAACGCTAAAACTGGGCAGCCCTGCTAATAAAGGAACGAAACCTCCAAAAAAAATTACCAAAGTAGGAGGGCGAGCTTGGCTATTCGGCATGTTGGTTGAATAGCCAACATACATGTCCTGGGTTCTGTAACCTACCAGGTATATGCGTGAAGCTACTCCTCCTACATGAACTTATATGGCGCAGAAGCGTTTAGGAGAATATGGCTAATATGAAATACTAATCTGAGCGGTGGAGATGCGACTCCATTGTTGCAATTGACCCACGCCTATCGGCCACAGTCTCGAGGATATCGGCGCCCTCCAACAGGAACATGTAAGAAGTATATGAGGTATTAAAATGAAGCTGGTTGGATTAAGCATTTATAATAAAAATTTTACAATATTTTTTTTTTCCTATTTTAAAACGTCTGCAAAGCTTAATAAGGTAAAGATATTATAAATTGTACAGTAAGATATACATATATATAAATACAAAAATAATTATAATTTACAAATAAAGTATACTTCTTTCGCATTTTCTATACAGTTTAATATTGACCTCACGTATGAAGCTCAGTGTTAACATCTGTGTAAAGCTCAATTCAAAAGTATATACAAAATTGTCAAAGTACATGTTAGGGATCACTACATTAGATGAAATGTCAAACCTTTTCCCGCTACCTCACATTTTTACTATCACCAATGAAACTACACTCACATTACGAGCTGCTCCACTCTCAGCACGCTATGCTTGTATCAATGCATATGATTACACATGCCGTTATCCATACCCTGCTATGAGCTGTAAGGGCCCGTTTTCCATTCTAGGCAAGAAAAAACTGCATTACTTCGGCCTGTATAGAACATGGCCATTTCTTCAAATAGAAGCTATTTTAATAGTGATACCGGATTATGTATATAACTTTAATACACCGGTAAGACCCCAAGGGAGCGCCATTCAGCATATGCGGCTTCGATTCAGACGTCCCTCATCTCGCTGCCTAGCATGCCCTTCCTGTGATGGTGACCTTTATTAGAACTGCGAAATTGGCAAACTATATACTACTGTTTTAAGACTTTTCCGAATCTCCAGTGATTGGAATCTCAATGGCGTCGGTAGAGATTCACACGTTTGCAACCTCGGGGACTACGTGCACTACCACCAGCTTTAATGTATTATAAATCATCTAAGAATAATCTTAGAATATCTCCCTAGTTCTTCTCTGGAGTTTTCATTTATCCTTTGAGAATTTAGTAAAGGTATCAATGAATACGATCGACATGGAAATTTCTTTGCTTAGCCGCCTCCAGAACTCATTCGAACGCCAAGTGCGACTTTAAACGAGATAGGCCGGTGATCAACGATTTAATAATTTATTTACTGCTTTAGGAAAATGTGATCGATTCTTATCATGATGAAAAATACTACTAAGAGGCACGATTCCTATCATACGATCGTTTTTGGTAGAATGCCGTTGGATACGGCTGGAACGTTGGACCTTGGGCATGTCCCCATGCCAGTAATCCTAACACACTTACATGTATTTGAGCTACTACGAAAATATAGGCGGAAACTTCAAAGTGTAATCGCACTCAGTATAAGTGCAAGCATGAAGCGTATTCTACCCGCAGCAAGCAACTACGCTGATAAGGATCTCTTCTTGGCCAAAGCACTTGGTCTAGTCAATGCAACGCACTATAAAATAATGACTTACACCGTTCTTTTTATATTTCATGGCCTAATTTTCCGCTCCAACAAAGCATTTATGGTTGAATCGAACCGTATCAAACATTCGTAGGCTAATAGGTAATATGTCGCTACTCAGCTTTTCGATAGACGATTTTCGAATGTCTCAGCACTCTGAGTTAGGTCTACCGTATGACGGGATCATTGCTGGCGCAGCCACATTCTTTATACACGCAAAATTAAACTCAATAACATATTCAACCGAAAAAAAAAAGTCATAGATGACGCTGAAAAAGAAGCCATCCCTTCTCAAAGTACCGTACAACTGAATTTTGTCGTTTACATACCATATCGGAGAAGTTTTGTGATATACCGTTTTGACAATAGGATGATATAATGCGATCGATGGTGGGGCGGAAATTTTCTCATTTCAGGCGCCTAGTTCCATAACACAAGCGCCATATCTAGGCGCGTATTGCTCTTAAAACTTACTAGTTCACTGCAAAAACTAAGCTGTTTTTCTGGATTGGGCAGCGCTTTTGCAAGAATACGCAAGTTGGACTTATTTCTCGCCAGATTTAGCGGGCTTAGATTGCGCAGATGAGTAATGAAATTAAACGAAGAAGCTGCTAGTTTTACACTTGTAAGCTGATGATCTCTATTTCGAACTAGACGAGCTTCAGGGAGCCTATGCAATAGAGAATAGCAATATCTTGAGTCTAGGTACGATGCATCACTCATACTAGGGGAGTACTAGAGCAGAATGTATGTTAGGCAGCTGTAGGATATGACATCACGATAATAATGCACACGCATACAATTTGTGTAGTACTGTTGCTCTATGGAATCACGTTAGAATATCACTTATAGCCGCCCTTCCGATCAGCCTCCCGAGCCCGCTCGCTGCCCGAACTCAGCAGAACCGCTTGAAGCTTGAAGTTTAGCTGCCCTTGAATGAAACTTCGCGCTAACATATATTAGCGCTGCGAGGCAAATATTCCGTGAATATGAGCACGCACCTGCTTGTCTGCATCTATACTGGCGAAACCACTGTTGTGGCTGTCTTGACCACCTTTAGGGAGCAAGTTCCCGAACCTCTTCCTTCGGTCTACAAGACGTGTGAGATGCGTTAGTAGAGTGCCGTTGCTTTGTCATTTAGGACAGGAAAATTAGCCACCGGTTGGTAAAGTTTCCCCGGTTATCGAGGTTAGACACAGTGGATGTAGTGTATAATTGTACTTTTAGTACTTTCTCAATATTGGTACTCAGAATTAGATTACCAAAATCAACCTGATGGTATTCAGAATTAGATATTGTTTAACTTAATGTTTACAGTCGTGATCATATGCTTGCCATTCAAAAGGTTGACGCCCTACAATCGTAATAATGACCTAAATGGGATATCAAAAGGTCATCACTTGCAATGCTGATATATAAGAATGCGCGCAAACATCGATGCTATCGATGATATCATACTTACCTATTAAGTTTCTGATATGGCAAGCCCCCCTATCATGCATCGCGATGGCGATTGGGCTACTGCAATTGTTGGTGTCTACCCGGACAGAGCCAGCTTTAGGCAGCGTAACCATAAACGCACTATAAATGACCTCTTATTGGATTATTTCCCAGTAATCAATATCTAAACATCTTTCCTTTCCATATCCTCAGAAACATACAAATCCCTTACATAATTATTTCCAGTTTTGGAGTTCTAATCCATCGAACCTTCATTAAGTGCCAACATACGGTCAGTCGTCATGGCATCTGCACCTGCGCCAGGAACAAACGCTACTTTAGGCACGAATCCAGCAACTGGTGCCAGCGACTCCAAACCCAAGATATTCGATAAAGAAGGTGCTGTTGGCAAGCAATTCACAGGTATGTAGCTGCGTGAATCTTTTATCGATGCGTCATGCATATCTTTTAGATATCTTGTGAGTTGGAATCTTACAATGTCGGTTTCTACAATTTAGAGGAGGGAGCGATAGGAGGAATGGGGCAGAGTATTGGCGGCCCTCTAGACAAGGAGGGAGTTATTGGCAAGCAGTTCACTACAGAGGGGGCTATTGGAGGTACAGTGGAATCAATGATGGGTGGACAGAAGCCTAAATGAGCTCCACCATGGCTACTATAACTTGTATACAATACCTTCAATTTGCGATTAAAGATTAGGCGCAACTGGCGTTTATCACTTCCAACTACGATGAATAAGATCGTCAATTGCTTTTGAATGCTTATTGCTAATGTATTATCACCTAGTTATTGATACATTGTCAAGGTTTGACACGAAGTCATCGGCTGTTTACACTGTCACTTGGTTGATGTATAATAACAAACCCAGTAAATTATCATATATGAATATATTGAGATATCTAATGCGAAGAAGACATGTCTCTCTGCATCAATGGTAGTGCTCACGCGACTTTTCGCACACCTCTAGGTTAATTGACATTACTAGACATCCCTATTCTATCCCAGTTATCTTATCCCCCGGCTCCTTGTATGTGTCTCTCGGTTTAGCACCTCGAGTCCGTTCTTCAATAATATTCGACTTATCGATAGCCTCCCTATCATCCTGTTCTGCATTGAAGGTTGAGTAAGCTCATAATATTCACCATGATTATACATTTCGGATACGTGATATTTACCCAATTGTTCATCAGAGTCAGCTGATGATGCATTCATAGGATCTTCGACTTGCTTATTGTCTCCTTGCACCGGAATTGGCTCGTTCGTCTGAGTTGAAGTGTATGAATCATCTTGAAGTGCGCTCTCCATATTGATATCTGGTGTATAGTCGGTAGACATTGTGTTCAGATATTACACAGCGTGAGAATATTGGCGTCAAATTCTACTAGAAGAATAATGATCATAGTCTGGTTGCATCTACAAATGCCAGCAGCAATGGAGCAAAAGCCCTATTTATACTTCTTGCCAGATACGTTGTTCAGATGGTGCTGATGACAACGAGGGCGAGTTTCAGACTATGGACTGCTCGGGTGTGCGTCACGAGGCGCGAAGCTTCTCATAACCATGGCTTGAGTTGGTATATGAAACATCGTTTAGCATTGTTTGTGATCAAATGAGGGGTATGAACGAAATTGGATGTACGAGTCATAATGCTAACAACCGTACGGAAGCAATTCGGGCTACAGAAAGCCCTGCAAATATGAAAGGACATTTTGTGTCGCTCATTTAGCTCTTTGAGGTTGATGGACTCTCGGCATGTGGCGATCAGTTCTGGCAAGGATACAGATTACGCCACCTGGAACAACCAAAAGATAGTGGTGCAAGATCTAACTGTCCCATTATAACACAATATTTGACGCCTGTCAGCGGCTTAGATCCAACGAAACTTTTGCTGGCTACTCTGATGTCAAAGTGACAGGACTTGGTTCGTTATCGAACTTCACCACCACAAACCCAATTATGTGGCGTAATAGAAGCGATTTAGATTATAGATCCAAGATCCAAGCAAGCTTATCTTCAGGCTAGCATCGATAGCTTGCAACCACGGCACAGAGTGACTCTCGTTTCATGAAATCCCTTCCTTCTCATCCCTATCAGCTGTTATTTCATTCTCAAAAAGGAATCGGCGCATCTGTGAGAAAGCGGGCCTTCTTTTTTATTCCATCGTAGTGGCTTAGTGGCGTTTAGGATCTAAATCGACTATGGCGCTCCTCCTTTCGAGCTATCGTTGATGTTTCGATCGTTTCTCCATAGAAAAGATTGTTGCACCAATGATGCCTACACAAGTGTTTGCTGTCAATACAAGCTTTTATCCACACATTTTTCAAGGTAAATTAGATTACCATATTTTCGAATAGGAATCTTGACAATTCGATCCCTTGGTAAGTATTGTAAGCATGGTGCTTCTTGGCATATACTTTTTAGTCGAATGCACTAGTCATACTGTGAATAGATCTTATAGGTAATAAGTCACAGGCGGCTTTTAATGTGATGTGTTAATAAGATTATGATAGGGAGGTTCTGGTAGCATCTCGCGCTGGAGATATGACTCTATGCCATATAGCTCCTCAAATCGATGCAAGGGAGTATGATCGAGAATCCTCTGTATATTTACGTGAAAGACAACGTCAATGATATTTCTATCTACAAGTAATGACATCAATGACACAATACAATCAATATGCTATTAAGATTAGGAAGACGACTATTCGAGAATAGTTTCGCCACGGCAAATGTTCTATGACATCAAGAGTATACACATGGATAATGGTTCATTCGCTCAATTCAATTAATCATGATTAAATAACCGCAAAAAGTAGATTACTAGGTGTGCTGGAATAAAATTTATTATGAGCATATGCGTGTATTGATACAGAGCGGGCATATAAAGAATATTAACATTAGTAATGCTTTGTGCGTTGTCTAACAAATCTATTAAACTAATTACTATAGTCATTTGATCATGCAGATAATTGTGCGTTCGAATGAGTCTGGTATAATACTAATAGCATTACTCCGTTGCATGATATTTGGCTGCTCATTCAAGTAGCTCCTAGAGCCATGTAAGCTTCGAGAATAGAGATTTTGGCAGCCTCAGAAATCACAATAGGCCCTGGCCGGATTAGCCTGACTCTGTCATCAGGTACCTGTCAAGGGTGTTGCACTTTGAGGATTCCCAATAGATCTGCCTTCCTGGCAACATTTGAAGTTTTTTCGGGCAGATTTTTGGTGTACGATGTAGAGTCAGAGGATGAATTAGAGGGGAGAAATAGCGCTATGTATTTAATTAAACATCTAGTTGATTTACTACCAGCCGATTGCCCAGGCATTCTGTTCTTCTCTATCCATGGATATATATCGCAAATCCGACTGTTGGCACCATCCCCAGCAGATTTGGTAAAGCCAAGCAGTTACTGTTGTACATACCTTCAACAGTTACAGTAATGAAAATTCCTTTTCCGGCCACAAGCCCAAGATTCCGTTTGATGCAAATACCTTTCACCCTTCCTACATGTTGTGTGATTTGTTTATGCTCCTCCGCCAGCACCCTTAACAGCTGCCTTGTCCAGCTTATTCCACTTACCAATGACGGATGTCACGGTCGCAAAACCAGCCCCTGCAATCATGATGGCGAATGCAACTCTGATGCCTGCCAAATAGGATTCCAAGATGCCAGGAATGACTTCTGCTGGGAATACACCACGAATTCCGGTCGCTCCTGCTGCGATGACCTTGGCTGGATTTACTGAAGGAGCTTTGCTGGGCAATTCAGAGATCAACTTGGCAACGAGGGATCCTTGGGCGGCCGAGACGAAGAGGGCACCGCCAACAGTTTGGAAGACTATAACTGGAGGTTAGCAAATGACGATGAGAGCTCTGAAACTGCATGCTGTATACTTACAAAGAATAATGGCAGTAATAAGAGACAGATCAGCGGGGTTGGACGTTCCCTGGGCCGTGATCATGGGAATCTGAATGTTGGAACCCCAGCCAATGCCGGCAAGAAGCTGGAATCCAATCCATTTACCGTTGCTGGTTCCAATGTCAAGTGTGTAAAACAGGCCGCTCGCAACAGTGGCCAACGCGGCACCAAACGGCAACCATGGCTTCGCAATGCCGGTGTTTTGAATGACGGCAGATGATACCAGAGATGCGATGACCCAGGGAACAATGAATGGCAAACTGCGCACACCAGAACCCGTCGCGGAGACGCCATATGCACTTTGGAAGTAGATCGGTAATACATAGATGGCTTGGAAGAACGTGCCGGCATTGAAAGTTGTGAAAAGGCAAAGAGACCAAATATTAAACTGTTTCATGAGGCGTGGCGGGATCATTGCGCGATCATCCTTAGTCTGTAGTATTTCCACTGCGACAAACGCAATAGTGATTACAACAGAGCCGACCAGAAGACCGACAACGACGGAACTTGACCATGGGTACTCTTGGCCTCCGTACTGGAACGCGAGGATGAAGGAGATGGTCGCGGCCATGGCGAGAATGATGCCGAGAGGGTCCATCTGGAGGAACTTTTCCAATGGAGTTGCTGGAGCCGGCCGGGCTTCCTTTGGAGCCGTGAAGAAGAAGAAGATGATGAGCGCTGAGAATCCTCCGATCGGGAGGTTGATGTAGAAGCACCAGCGCCATGTCGCATGATCAGCTAACACTAGGATCAGCCAAGATATAAATGGATTGCTAAAGGAGTGGTAGGTACTCACTCAGAACACCACCGATGACAGGTCCAACAACACTTGCAATTCCGTAAGATGCTCCAATAATCCCCATGAGCAGAGGACGCTTCGCAGGCGTAGTCGAGTAGCCGACGATAGTGTAAGCGCCCGATCCCAAACCTGCTGCGCCAACACCTGTAATGGCTCGTCCGACGATGAGTGCTTTGCTATTTGGTGCAACGCCGCAGATGAGAGAGCCGACTTCGAAGATGAACATGGCGAGGAGGAAGCTGGGTTTTAGCGGGAAGTACTTGTACGCCTTGCCCCCTAGACGAAACTGTCAGGTTTCATTTGTAAATGGTGTTGAAGAGCTACTTACATGCCGATAGGAAACCAGCCGTCGTCATGAAAAAGGCAGATCCATACCATGTGGCTTCATCGAGACTGTGGAAATCATCGGTAATCTTGGGAATGGCCGTTGCAACAATTGTCTAGTAAAATGGTCAACTACAACTCCAATTCCTGTTGATGCCCATGTAGATTAGATCAACAAAGAGTGTCCACGTACCATATCAATTGCGTATAAGAAAACTGCCAGAAACAGAGCCACAACAATAATGACTAGTCTCAATCCCGTTGGGTATTGACTGTCGTCTGTTGCGCTCACTAGAGCTTCCTCCTGAACTATCGCATCGCTTCTCGTTTCGTCAGTTTTCTCGTTATCCGAGGAAAGCTCCTCTGAGACCCCTGAAGTTGCAATATGTTTTCCATCGAGAGCTTCGGGCACCTGTTCGGATTCGGGTGTTTTCGACATCTTTTAGCACTTTGACATAGGTTACACGAACTGCTTCACATTCGAACGTGAAATATCCTTTCAATCAAATTAAAATAAAAACAAAACAAAAACAAGAAGAAAAAAAAAATACGGAATCGACTTTTACGCGCTTATAACATACAATCATCGTAGGAACGAGCCGCTTGTGGTTACATCTCAAGTGGATATAAGAAAATAGATGAGGCAAATAATCGGCACACAAATTTGGATAATACGCACACATGAATGGCGATGGAAGGAAAATTGCTTTGCAGTACAGACGGTACTGTTTCATTCTATGCGCGTATTCATTTTGCGGTCTCGATCTTTTCGCTACCCGCTTGCTTCCCTGACAAAGCACAAGGGGGCGTACAAATAAAGTCGGACATGATGTCACCGGGAGCTTGCGGCGGCCGAGAGGTACGGAAGCCCTTGTTCATAACCCTTGCAAGCGGCCTCGCTGATACGCGTGCCATTGGCCAATTTGGCCCGACGATAATATACTGATCCTCCAAAGGGCTTGGTGTGCGCAAGTTAATTTCGAAAGAGCAAGTTATAAGCCGATAAGCGGGCTAGGGCTAGATTCGGATCTAATCCTCCATCTGCGAGTGGCTTGCCGAAATTCCATGTGCTTGCCCACGGCGGTTAATATTTTGAAGCAGCACTTACACATGGCCCGATTCGCCCAGTTCTGCAGGGTCCTACGGGGGGGAATCATAAAAGATGCTGTACCTGTGAGCTTTGTGCCTTGAAAAAGTGCAGTCTCAGTAAACTCCTCGCAAGTTGTCAGCACGCGTAAGTGCTGACATCTAACACTAACAAGACAAGGCAATGCAGGGTCTCAGCATGTGTTACTGTATGGGACACCGCCGCCTGCGTTTCAACACTATATCGCTACGTCGATAGCAATGGCAATTGGTTCCTTTCCACTAGTGCCTTAGTTTCAGCTACGAGACCTGAAACTGCAAGAGAAAAAAATCCCTAAATACCTTCATGATGGTGATAAAACATCACCCAGGCTTTGATGTGTCCGCCCTTCAGCCTTTCGGCAACCAGTCGTCGGATCCACGTCGGGCAGCTGTATGTATGTCAGACGCCTCGGCCCAGGCATTCCAGCTTCAGGTGGTATTTCGGCGGAGCTAGCCGAATAGTTAACGTTATTGTAGAGCCAGGGTTCTTAGATTAGTTTAGATCCGAGCCCTAAACCGACCATAGTGTACTTTTCTATTGCGTTATATAGCTATACTATTGCGATGCTTAATGTCTTGAAATATATCTTCAATTGGATTGCTTGCTTGCTTGCTTGATATTATAACATGATATAGCTCCCCTCCTTATAGGCCATAGCTATGCCAACCCCTGCACGCCTAGGTCCTAATACCTTTTATGTATGTGCCCCTATTTTCAGCATAATAGAATAGCTTAAATAGTCTTTCTTGAAACTCAACTTCATTGGGGACCTAGCTTGGCTTAAAATTGAGTAGCGATATTAAATACCTACTAGGGCCTCTAGTAATAGTTCTGCTACTGGCTAGTAACAGGGCAATTAGGTTTTTTTTTTTTTTTTTTTTCTTCTCGTATTTTAATGTCTATTTAGCTTGTTTTACTCTTCTTAAACTACCCGTTGGTTCCACTTTTAGTGACCAACGGGTAGTTGTATGAGAGCTGTTCCCGTGGCCTTTTCTATAGCAAGCCTACTCAATCTGGCAAGCTCCGTTGTAAAGGCATCAAGGAATCTCAAATGCGTTAGTTCAGCAAGCCTAAGCTTTCGTATTGGAATATTTCTGAACAAAGAAGGCGCATCCTGTAAGATTTCGAGGTCTTCGAGAGTGTGTTCGTCCAAAGGATTTGAGATAATATTGGAGAAGAGGGCGAGAATGGCAGTAATAGGGTAGTAGATAATAATCCTGAAAAAGGTAATTAGCCATATCTTATGGGTAATAAAATGGATACAGCGTTAATTCCAAATTAATAGGTGTTATTACCAAAAGCAGTCGTCTGTGATAACATGTAGAGCTACACGCAAGTATGTCAATGTTGATCTGCTGGCATCAAGCGAGAGGTTGAAACTAGAGCGAACGCCTTTGTGATAGTGGTTTGGTGACTGGGCTTTGCATCTCCCACTCGCCCGGTGGATAATGGCCACGAAATGATAATAAGCTAGCCGAACCATACTGGATTGCATGCTAACATCGGAGCTGACAGGGGTGGCTTTGCCAAACGTGAGTGTTGGACGAAAATCCAGTGGGAGAGACAAGCGCCATTGTTCTAGTGATTCATCCAATAAGCGGATACTCTCCAAGAGCTCGGATAGCGTTTTTCGGTGTGCCATAGGCGAATAAAGAGCGTCATAAGCGCGGGACTTGAGTCGAGAAAGGAGTAGATCCCAGGGATACATGGGTACAGTCTGACTGCTAAGGCTAGGGATAGTATTAGATTGAATGTGCCTATTTTGCATCGTCGAGTAATCAGGAGGCAGTCTAAGATCGCAGTGGAGGTTTGAGAGGCAAGAAGGCTGGCCATTGCGGATACAGAGGTCTTTGTCGAGAGAATAGCAAGTCCAAAAGAGGTCCCGTAGATGACAAGTTATGTCGTTTTTGTTTTAGATTTTCTCTTGGGGATACAACTGAGTATTGAGGGCAAAGATGAGGCGTGAAGCGATGGAAATGAAGAGGCCTGTGGAGCGGAGGTCGCCCATGAAATAGTATACTAGGGCCTGTGCTAAAAGTTAGACTTGGAAAAAGAAAAGAGAATTGTGCAAAAGGAAAAAGCTATACAAATAGAATAGCAGCATCAGGGGAGGGAGAGAGGCTCATAAACTTACTAACGTGACGAGCATCTGAAGACCATCTCCCGTCATCTCTTGAGTTACCTGAGGTATGAATGATGCAGCAGCTGATGCGTACGTTTCAGAAGCCATTGTTGTGCTGGACTCTTGCTCAACTCGTAAAATAGAGGTCATAGCGAGAAACGAGTAGACGCAAGACCGAGCACTAGCTGCAGAGGGAGAATCACGTTGCTGATATGCTAAGTCGAGGGTTTTAACAAACAGGCATTTACTCAATACAGGGAAGACGAGGTATTGCAACTATGAACAGTACATGGCGGCGTATCTCTCCACAATTGGCCTTGGAGGGAGTTCACAAAACTGTGTGCTCGCAGTTGTATTCAGGTATAGGCAGCGGGGGTTCTGCCATTGACGGCGAAAGGCGCAGAGAATTTGAGGAGTCATGCAGCTTCCGGTACGGGATTCGATCCATGCTTGTCCCTGGTCAGAGAAAAGCGGGATACCAGTGAAAGAATTAGCATTGCAGAGGTCGAATTGCGACGAAGTAAAGTATTGTAGGTGTGTGTCTACAATGATGGGGGAACAGATTAGCGAGCGTTTATACGAGACAAGTATGTATTAGCTGAATTATAAGAATGACAGAATGGTAGATTGGTGCGTATAAGAGGGTGGCACCACAGTGCTAACAGGCCATCTCCATTGATAGTAGCGTAACCTGTACGAGGAGTCCACTAAAGAACGGGGCAAAAAGTACTGGCCCATGATCTATGAAAAAGACTAAAGGGATGAAAGGAGGACATAGCAGCTAGGGGAGCTTCCGTCTTGGCATACAGAGACTGTTGGCGCTACTGGGGGAGCTGTAATAGTAATGAAACAACGCACTTACCAACTTCATGCTGTGATAGACGCTGAGTCAAAATTGTCTCCATTCTGGCTATAGATTCCGATAGGGGTACTTTGTTGCCCGGGCTTTAATCGTGGGTCAGTGAATAGAGACTTGACGGCGAAGAATTATCCAGCGACCGTAATGCTCATATACATATAAACTGGAAATATAAGCGGTAGGTGACAAAAGAGGAATAATCTCACTTCCTCTTCCTCTTAGCTTTAGCCACTAACCGAGTGTAAGTGCAGGCTAAATCATGATGCTTGCACCAATTGCATTGTGGGACATCGGCATCGCATTGAATCTGTTAAAATAAAAGTACATGTCAGCTTTGAACTTTTGGCCTGAGAGACTGGCTGATCACGGTCAGAATGATCAGGTTATTGGCCTGCCAAAGCTGGAATTAAACATGATGCGCAAGTTTCTCAAGATCCACTCTCTCTTGGATTAGCAACACACACCTTTCTCGTAGAGCACGAATCGCATGCCTTTGCTCGTCGTCCCCTGGCAGATTGAATAACGGCCCTAGTAGCCATGGTCGCAGGCTAGAGCAAGCCTGATTTCTTTCTTGTTGTTATCGTACAGAGTTGAGGTAGCTCAGAGAACTAATTCCATTCAAGAGATTAATGCCAAGTGAGTTGTGAGCGCGAGAGAGAGAAAATCTGAGAGAGCATGAGCAATCTCGGATGTATCAAATCTTGAGGGCCATGGGGTATTACCGCTGAATCAGCGGGTTTTGTTTTAGAGTAGACCCCATATAAAACTGCTTATTTGCCGTGCAGGGGGTTTAACTGGAGACAGTAATGGATATTTAGAGCAACAGCTCTGAAGTAGCATTAGCTGTCGGAGACTTGTGGGGGTAGACTAGAAGAGAACAGAAATAAGGAGCAAAGTATGGGAAAAGTATTAATTCAGATAGAAGAGAATATTCTCGTCATCAAAGTGGGTGTATGTCGCTTGTCGGAGAGAAACAGAAACTGAAAGGTGGTACTAGAGAGAGCTAGCACTGTTAGTGGCTCAACCCGCAGAACGATGGCTCGCTCCTACGAAAAACTTGCCTTCAAAAAGAGTATGAATAAATTTCTGGGGAATAAGATAAACGTTTTTAAAAAGCCAAGGATATGTTGGGATTGACCTCAATCATAATGCTTCAAATAATTCGATAGGCTCTTTAATCGAGGCGGTTATCTAAGATCGAAGTCTTGCACTGTAGAATTAAGTTTTTAACTTTGCGCCACTCGCAAACTATCCGCCTCTAACTGAACGCATGTTGTAAGTGAGGCTATCATCACCTGCAGGCCACCTCGGTCGCTTAATGGCCAATGTCACGCATCGGATTTGTTGTTTGAGTAACCAATGATCAAACCTTTAGATTACTCTACAATGTCGCTCAATGCTGGCCACTGAGAGTGCTCAGCAGCATGTTGCGGACTCTGACGAGGGTTGTGCACCAACCTTCGATTAACATTCATCAAATTGGACAACAGTAAGCAGCGAAACAGTTTGATCTTCTTTGTGCCCTATATGACGGGTTTGATGACAAAGGATTACAGCTGAAGCCAACACCTGGTTGAAGACTGGTTTGTCTAATGTATGGTTTTTATTCTGCTTCTCTCGCCTACTGTAGCTGCTAAATAACACGTATCTAGTGTCTCCTGCCTCCCCATACCCCTATCATGGCTCTTCTGCAAGACGCAGTCCCCAAGGCGAGGGCGCATTTGCCGATGCAATCTTTGATCGTAGTTCTTCTTTATTTTCTTGAATAAACTCCTCCCACGTCTTCAAAGACAGGCCGGGAATCTGAACGCAATCTCATGTTAACACCGTGCTTGCAGAGCTATTGTAACCGTCCCAACAACTTAGTGTAACTCACCTCCGTAGCTTGGACAAAATCGTGGCTCGCATATATGTTTCCAAAGTACTCAAATATCAAAAGTTGCTCTGTAAAGTCCAACGCCAGCTCAGGAATCATGCCGGCATCCTCGAGCCGTTTTTGAAACTGCCCAAAAGTGGATTTTCGGTATTCGAATGTAACGCCAAGTTCTGATGGTTTATTTCGTTAGTATCCTATTCTCTTCCTGACAAAACGATATCACGGCAACACGATATATAAGAAAAGGAACCTAATGCATACCTTTAGACAGCTGTGCTAGCTTTTCGCCTTCCGATAACGCTTGCGCATAAAATGCGATTGCCTTCTCCAAGTAGCTCTTCCGATTCTCGACAACTGCATAGACGAGCTTGCCTGTATCCGAAATCGCCACATTTGGCAAATTCGTTTTAGAACTGAGAGGAAACTCGCGTATAAGTTTTCCGGAAACCTTTGCGAGAAAATGATTTAGCCTCCAATCTTCCGCTATTGTCTTGGTTTAAGACTAGAGATTACCTATTTCGGCAAATAATTACTGGGATATGTTAGGCAATTTTCAAAATAATTCGGAAACAGGACAGTTGCCGTCTTCTTCCACAGATCAGGCTTTTTTGCCTTGATGTAATCTGTTACATCAGCCTTGCTCTTCCAGTGGTGCACATGATAAAATCGCCCTTGCGAAACCTCCATCGGGTCAGGAAGAGCACTCCACACAAAGTGCTCTAGGCTAGGAATCGTGGCTGCAGCATCAGCTAAAGCTTTCCCCTGGGCAATCTCTATGACTTTTGATCCCGAAGCCCAGAAATCAGTCAGGAAAATATGATATTAGCTCCTTCGAATACTTTTGCTAAAGCTTCTTGACCAGCATTGGGGTCCGCAGCTTGGACATCGACACCATTAGCAGATAGAGCCAAGGCAGCAGGCTTAGAAGGATCACGAGTAAGGCCCCTGACGCGGTAATCGTTGGGATACTTGAGAAACTCAGCAACCACAGAGCTTCCCTAATATGCTTTTAAGTAAGAAACTCATTCAATATATATACGAGAGATGTGCTGGATACTAACTTGCAAGCCACTTGCACCGACGACGACTACTGTTTTAAGCGACATGATAAACCAACTTTAAGGATTAGAATTGGAAGGAGTAAGAAGTTCTTCTCGTTGAAAACTCTCTGCTGATTCTGTTACGACAAAAAGAACCTACTAAACCTACGGGAATGTCGTCTCTATATATTCCTCCAGCCCGGAGGGCTGATATTGAAAATATGGAGATTAGTAGCTGCATGCCCCTGATTACCTAGACGGAGGATCAAGGTCGCAGTCTTGCCGACCAACAACTCGGCATCCGAGTCGAGGCTATCCAGCAATTCGCTGATCAGAAGGTGCGCGTTCTAGGAAACGCTTCACCAAACTCGGGCATTAACTGTTAATTCCGCAAAGTAATCTCTAGGGTTATGCTCTGAACTCCACCTGGGTATTTAGAAGAGCGTAATTCATCGTCGTTTCTGGCTCTCTCAATGGAATAAACCGCTTACTCATCGCATTAACAAGATTCCTAATTTGTGTCAGCCTAGAAGCTCTAGAGATCTTGGGCGAATATCTAACCGGGGTGGCCGCCGATCTTTTTAACGCTACTATAATTCGGCATTTTGAAGAACGGTAACAGGACTCCAGCCAATGGAATCATTTGCCGTTACTTTAAGTATAATGGAACGGGATTAAGTATTTGAAGCTGATACCGTGCTGTTTTCAGTCCAGGCCCTCTCCAGGTAAGCCGCCGGAATCAGAAAATGTGCGAGGTATCCATAATTTTGATCAGAAAATCCAACATCAACTCTTCAAGCTTCTATTTTACGCTCCTCACAGTTAATATACACGCAAATATATGAGGCTTTATGCATATTTTCATCATATATTTCATGTATCATTTCTGATACGGACTACGTTCCAACTCCAGGTTCCGAAAGCTAACTTTTATCACCGCTTACTGGGAATTTACGACCCTTTTTCTACTGCATTTATCCAAATGGAACTACTGTCTCCAAGGATATTAAAAACTTTGCCACCTTCTAGGTAGGGCGGCGCTTTTGAAACGACTTGCAAGATGGTCTCATGCCTCGCTAGGCTTCACTGAGAGTAAGTTATACAAGTACTCATTAAAATAAAATACAGAATTTCCAATTTATGGATGTAATTGAAGGGTTCAATATATCAATATATTTGTCCTCGCCACATAGCGGCAGGCATGTTTTCTATGTCTTGTTCCCTATTTCCCATTCCGCCCTCGCAACTTCCTCAGGACTGAGGATGCTTTCCCAAGCATAAGTGACCCTATAGTCTTCATAATCAGACTCGCTCCTTCTGGCAAGACCATACGCAAACATGCGCTCCCACGACCAAAATGCAAACCCATAGCGCCCAAAAGTGTCAAAGTCAACCATATGCAGTATTGAGCTCCCTTGCTGCCAGTAATACCCGCGATTGGCCGCCACAGATGCATCAACGAGTTTTTTCCAGTCCTTTATGCCAGGCTTGGCTAGCGACCATTCCCGATATATCTCTACAGGTCCTTGTAACTCTGCCAGACACACTTCACCTTTAGCTAACCGTTCAGAGGCTTCCTGGCCATGAACGGTTCGAACATAATCGACAACGGATATCAGCTCTTCGTACTCCGGGGGGCCCGGATAATGTCCATTATATGGAACAGTATGCACCCAAGCATGGTAAAAGTCTGAACAGCCAGCCCAGGCTTGGTACCCGTAGCGGCGGCTCCGAAGAGAGTAACGCGTATCCCCACCGATTGGACGACTGACTGCAACAATGTCGCAAAGTGCAGCCTTACTATCGTCTGGCCAGTCTAATAAACCTCTTGATGAGGCTCTTTTGAGATCGTAAAGAAGCTGCAGACGCCAGAAAGCCCGGTTGACGCGCTGCTCCTCGGTCCAAGATGGGGGGCCGACGTTCCGTACATTAAATTCCCTTCCTTGCGGCCTCGATTGCCAAATCAGGGTATCCGGGCTCCGTGCAGGTTCCTTGATCGTCCTATCAATGGGATGCTCTGGCTTGAGAGTGTTGAAACGGTCAAGATAGGAGGTGAGACAGCCAAGCGAGGCCGACATGACCTGCCGATATGTCGCTAAAAGACTGCGTATTACTGCCGGCGGTGTCTCCCTGGCCAAGAAGGCTGGGGCGAATCCATCTCGCGAGCTGCGTACGCGAGACGGGTATCTCATAGCATCGACAATAACCCGTCGTCGAAAATCGGCCAGGTTGGAGATTGGGAGGGTTCCGGATCGCAGCAAGGCAATGATACGAAAAATGACTCGGATATGCCCGCATACGTAACCAGAAGACAACACAGCTTCGGTAATATCGACAGCGCTGGACTCGAATACGCGATACGCAGCGGGCCACGCTCGGATGAGACTATCTAGTGTCGCAATGTCGGCAACATGCGTAAGGATTGGGGTAACAAGCTCGGTCGGCAAGTCTTGCAGCGAGACGGCTGCTTTGCCGTCGGCGGCCATGGTATTCTGGTATTCAAGCCCGATATGCCTGGTCATAGCCATAACGCAGGCTGTCTGAGAGCATGACTATCTAACAAGTGAGTCACCTCTAGGTTAAGTAACGGAAACGAATGCAAGAAAACAACCAACGGTCTACAATCAGGTCACCGTAGTACGATTGTAGGGATGGCTTATCAATACGGTAGGCATCAGAGAAGTCGGAAAAATAGGTATGACAAGCTGCAATACCGAAGTGCAGGAAGAGGTTTCAAACGAGATGGAGGTTTATTAGGCTTGGCCAAATAGAGAAGGTAGTAGCAGCATCTTAAGCGCTCCCGAAAAATTAATGATTTCTCGTTGCCGATTAGCCGCCCAAGATGGTCTCGATCTTCCTTATAGCTAAAACAGCGCCGGTTCCCGATCATCTAGACCCCAAAATCCACTTCCACAAGCTTATATAATTTCTTCGGTTAGAGTTAGAAATCTTATTCCCACAGGTGTAGCTTGCAAAAGTGCCCGCCGAAATTACCACAGGTAGTTCCGCCAACATCCGATATGCGGTCCTGCACCTATACCGTAGAAAGAAACGACTCTGTAGGAAGACAATGGTCCGATGGGTCAACGGCTCTGGTGGGAATCGAAAGATGGTTTAGTTGGGCATAGCATCTTCCTCTATGTCGGCTTCGCCATAGCCTATCGTAGCCATAGGGTGGTTCTAGCGATTATTCAAGATGCAGTTCTCAAGACTTGCGCTGGGGAAGGTATTGCTTGCTTCTGGCCAAGACCTCCCTGATATACCATCGATTGCACCCAGACAATTCCACTCAATGGAGGGTCCACCGCGGTGTCATCAGATACGGACGTGCTCTGGTAGAATATCATGACGCCCGTACCGAGTGTGACTGTGACGTCTTGTTACCCGCCTCATTTCTACGCCAGCGCCTTAGCCACTATTTCGCTGCCTCCGTTTCAGCAGTTGGCCTGCCCTTACAAGTGACAGACTATTGATGTCAACTCTACGTACAGAATTTGCTGCCCAGAGTATGTTTCACCTCACTCATGAATGCGTAGACAGCTGCTTACTTGCCATGCTTGTTGCTCGGGGGGTTTGGACTCTATGCTCCAAACTCCTCCGACACTCAGCGCCCTAGGTTGGACGCTATCTGCACGTCCTTTGTGTGGCCAGAGATATTGCTGGATGTCACCAGATACAGTGGAACAACTTCAACCGTAGTTCCCATGACGGCCGGTGTGAATGGACCTTGGTGCTCGCAAGTGCCTTTGACGATGCTAGTGCGACGGTTACGGGAACGCCGACGACGTGGACGTCACCTATAACTACAACCAAATCCTCCACAACTACACGTGAACCGCCCACAACTACAGCTATAACGACAACAACTCCAATCACTTCCACCTCTATCCCCTCCACCACCCCCACCACATCAACTACTTCAGCCACTACCGCTGCTAACCCTACGCCGACGGCCATATCTCAGCTGCCGTCTTGCGGAGTAAGTGAACCAAACCTTCATCTTACAAAATGCTGACTTTTCTCGCCTCGCAGCAATTATGTTTCAGTAACATGTTGGCGCAATACATGACTCTTGGCTGTGGCGCTTCCGACCCGGCCTGTCTCTGCAGGAATGTCAATTTTGGTTATGGTATTCGCGACTGTGCCAATGGTTCTTGTGGTGCTGTAGTCGCTAGTACAGTTATTTCTTTTGAAAGCTTATATTGTGCGTCTCAAACTGCAGCTCATTAGAAGTCGAGGTGATGGTTCGAGGTAGCCGAGATGGCGTCGCCAAGTTGGCCTAGGTGCCGCTACACTGTTTCTTGTTACACTATATAGACTTGAATAAAATGAGAAAAGAATTAAAGAAGGCGGAGTTGAGTGGTTCGAGCTCTGGTGTGTGATGGACTTCCGGCGATTCGATTACTGAGGCAAGCACGAAAGTCATTATGATATCGTGTATGCTTAACTAGAGCTTTATCAATAAGCTAGATAGTACTCTTCTATCAATACCACGCATCTTAAACTACTCTGTGGAATTAATACAAGTATTCTACTGTTAGAAGAGCGCACGAGAAGATGAATCTTGGATTCTTGCTTTCCGCCTCTCCTGAAAATGTTGAAATATCTCGTTATTCTACATTTTGAATAGAAATTTTCGGATGAAATTATTCTTTTTTCGTCATTGTATCACTATTGACTCTCGAAATTAGATATCATCTATGCAATATGTATTTAATATTATTGTACATTTTGTTTTATTGCTTATTTACAGCTGAGCTCTAGCATTGTGAAACCAAAAAGAGCTTAGAGTACCCGAAGACAAATACTGCTTAATTGTTATTCCAAATATAAAGGAATTCCTTTTCCAGTCCATAAAATCAAGAGTTTTATGCCTAAATAATAACTATACTAGGTGTAACGACTTACCAAGTCAAATGCGACGCTGGGCAAAAGATAGTCCATCGATATGATGTTTTGCGACCGATTTAGCAGACCAGCTGCCTTCGTAAAGTCAATGGTGTCGAATATAAAGCTTATTTCTATTCGATATACTAGTTCTACTAGTGATTTTTTTACGCGGTTGCTTCTCTATTCTACATTATAAAAAAGTCGGTAGGTTAATGCCATATCTAGTATAGGGCCGTTAGCAGGCCGACACTAACAGAGTTTCAGCCGCATACAGTAGTCTAAGGTAGCGTCCTACTGGCTTAAAATAATTTTACCTTCTTGTATTTCTTTTTACTTACAAAATATATATACTATAAATAATAGCAGTAATTTGTCTTGATTTTATAGTCCTTAAAAAAAGGCTATGAAGTATGATAGTTTTTTATATTTAGATGTAACTTAAAGGCCTAAAATTATGCTGAGAAAACGCAAGAGAAAACAAGATTGCGTTTAGCAGTTGTCTGGCCATTCCTCCATCTATCTTGATGAGCGCAGATTCTATTAGCATTATAGCATTAACTCTAAAGAAACGCCGATTAAAGAGCGTGGATCCGCAGGTCGATCTTGAACCAATGCCTCGGCCGGCGTTTATTGTCGCGATGTTGCATACATCGTAAGCACACTAAGCAGGTCATCCCTGCCAAGCTGCTTGGCAATGGATATTGGAGTGCTCCGCTTGTCGCTTTCAGCCTCTAGATCAGCTCCTGCTTGCAGAAGCACTTTTACCACTTCTTTATGCCCGTAGTCGACGGCCCAAGACAAGGCAGTCCGTCCGCCACCATCACGCCGGTCAATTTGGACCAGGCCAGTGTTAATAAGAGCCTGGACAGTCTCGGGCGTGTTCGTCTCAATAGCCCAGGCTAATGGAGTCCAATTATCAATATCTTCAGCATCAACACCCGGGCATCCTCCATAGAGAAGTTTGGCAAGGGTAATATGGTGTCCACCACCGCTAGCCCACGATATTGCATTTCTCTTATCATTATCACAGCTTGCCTTATTCACCTTTCTGCTTCTAAGGAGCACCTCAACCGTATCAACGCAGCCATTACCCGCGGCCCAAGAGAGAGGTGATTTCCCCTTGTTATCTGCGAGGTTGACATCGATGCCTGGAAACTTGAGCAGTCTTGCTAGGGTGTCAGCCATTCCGTCCCCAGCAGCCCATGAAATGGCCGTGCGCCCTGCCTTATCACGATGATTTATATCCACGCTGCGAATCCTTGCTAGAGTCGACATGATTGTGTGATGTTCTCCTCCTACGGCGCAAAAGAAAGGAGTAGCCCCGGAGTTATCCGGATCATCAGCGCTGCAACCCTTACTCAGAAGTTTGTTGACAATATCATTGTGTCCACCACCACATGCAAGCGATAGTGCGTTTCTCCCCCTTGGTCCTGGCATATTCAAGTCAGTTCGTTCGTCAGCTAATAGCTTGACGACACATGCCAAATTTCCGTGCTCGGATGCAATCGTGAGTGCCGTTTGACCATCTACGTCGCTCGAATTAGGCTCAGCGCCCGCCTCAAGCAGAGAGGTAAGGATACGGTCGTAACCAGATCGGGACGCCCAGTAAAGGCCTCGGTTTTTGGTAGCCTGAGAAGGTAGCAGATGGCAGTACAGCGGTTGAGTCCTCGCGGTTATCTCTTAAGGAGATTAGCAGGTCCCGTGCGTATTCCTCAACCCGGGCTGATGACTGCGAAAATATCTTAGAGGGATAGCCGTAAGTGTAGACGCGGCATCCGGGGAGGAATTCGGGGAGGAGGTCCCGCAGCCACAGGGTGCCATCTTGATGGTGGCGCCAGGTCGAGAAGGCATCTCCATTGAGGCCATGGACCGCAATGATGTCGACCGGGTAGTTGCTGGATCCCGACGGATTAGGCTTCCCCTCAGCGAGTTTAAATAAACCATGCTTTTCTATGCTCTGTTCCGTTGATTCGGTTGAACTAAGATTTGCATGTTGGTGCAGTGGCCTAGGAGTATTTGTAGTTGGGTTAGCCTGTCCAGTCATAGACCCTCCAGGCAAGGCCGGCCGCTTTAACACCTTAGCCTTTAGGCGCTGCACGTGCCTCATACTGATGAAGAGGCTTTATAAACTGTATGTATAAATCAAGACGTATGCGGCACTGGCAGAAGTTAAGGGGTGCTAGCGGGGTTGGTTCAAAGCTGGGCGGGCCGTACCGCAACCACAGACTCTATCACTGCCTGGTTGCTGCAGCCTAGTGAGTGGAGGCTGATACAAACTTTAGGCATAGCGACGAATCGGGATGCTTCTTGGGACTATTAAATGGACCGCCTATTCAGCACCCTGAGGTACTTGCCCGTAATTACTAAGCAGATACGCAGTAAAGAACCTTTCAACCAGCAAAATATACAGTTTTACCAGCAACAAATATATATATTTAACTATATTTAAATAAATAAAAAAGTTTTTTTACCCCTTTGTTTCTATGGTAAATTTATATAGGTACTTATATAAGGACAAAGTGGCTTAAGTATCCCTTTGTATCTCCCATATAAATTCGGGGTGCTAGAGAACAGAATTGGGGTGCTGAATAGGCAGTCCCTTACTTCAGTGTATGCTAACCCTTCTGTAATATAGACCTTAGTTACTGTAATCAGAGGAGTTGCAACGCTGGAAAATTCATTAAATGGCGGATATTATGCCATTTCATGAGAAAATAGGACAAACCTAGTTATTTAAAGCACCATTTGGACTGTTAGGCATGACCACGATGGTGCTGTTGCACTTCTTGACAACATTCTGTACCAGGGCGTCCGAGTGGTCGTCTAGAGAAAGTGAAATCAGTCTCAGTCGGGTTCAGTATTTCTCCAAAATTCCCTTTCGTTGACTCAAAGTCTCAGAAGAGAGAGAAGCCACCATCATAAGCACGCTGGTCCAAAGCATTAAAGGGGAAGTTAATATTAGGCCGGCGAGTTTGTGCCTGAGCCCCCGCCCCGAATGATGGTGCCGTTGATGGCGATGAGGGAGCTATAGTAAGCGTCGCCGGCAACATTGTCGTTCACCAGAGTGCTATTTGTAGATTCGGCTCCGTTGCTCTATGGACTGTTAATTACTCCCAACTGTCCTTGATTGCCGGATCTGGCACGTTCACATATAACGAGGCGACACTCTGTCGTAGCCGAAGAGCGACAAGAGCTTGATTTTTTCAATGGTAGAGCCTTGTTCACGTTTTTGGCAAGGACATGGGAGTTCAACAGCCGCATCGAGCAGCGTCCTTTTGGCTACACGGCCCAGAGCGTCGACGGTAGGGCCGCCGTAAATATGGGCACCTTTTGTGCGGAATTCGCTAGCAATGTATTTGTCTCGCAGGTTGGCGAGGTCAACGCTCCACGAAGCACCGAAGTGCATGTTAACAGCCCAGCCCAGCTAGTGACCAGCTCAGCATAACGCATGCCGTTGATCTCTTTCCCCTGCCGCATGTCGCCCTGGTTCATTTGGGGAGCGTCCCCACACGATCCGTGTGGATATTTGCGTCTTGTGCAAACCAAGTGACTCGGCGCTCGACAGGGGTTACACAATGCCAAGCCGATTACCCCATACGGAGTACTCCAGTTTTTCTACCCCAGAGAAAACATGCGCCATAATTAAGCTGTGTGGAGTAGAGTATTGGAGCTGCAGATCGTCCCGTTTGGAGAAGTGCGAGGCTTGCTGGCATTCAATGTCCGTCTATCCCCGTCTTTGTTGCGTCTCACTAGTTCTGCTCCATTCCAGGTGAATTGGAGAACACATCCTTTCGTTCCCCCCCCCCCCACTTTTCCATGTGATGTGGTCGCAAGGTCCACTGTTATGGGAATCTCCCCTTGTTGGAGCATCCGTATTGTTTGCCGTCTGCGCTGGAATATGGATCTGGAACACCAATTGTAATATCCGGACAAGCAAGCGACCGAATTTGCGGCAATAATCACAAAATGGTTTGCTCCAACACGGCTAACTGCTTGGCGGGAGAGTTTCCTGGGTACTTTGATCTTGAGAACCACGTCTATATCATCACTCTCCGGACCCTAGACCTGACGTCGCCCAACTTCCCACTACGTTGTCACAACGGTCACACACCACCAGTTATACAACAGTTATTAACTCAGGTAATTATAAGTATGCTAAATCTAAATGGGGTAGTAAGACATAGAATAAGTCGTAGCGTGTTGTTGCGGTGATGTCGGGCGGCAGGGCTCTTACGTCGAACCCCCATGGCCAGCACCTTTGTATTATCGCCTACCAATATCACCATTGTCGCTGTGCCGCTGTCGCACGGCTGTGTACAACCTCTCAAGAACCGTACGCATCAGTGCAATGTCCCGCGCTTCGAGTCCCCAACGCCGAAGCGTTTGCAAAGCAAGGGTGATGAGCCACTGCCAGTCGGCGGGGGCTTCAGCGTCTCCGTATCGAATTACGACAGCCAATATGAGCATTGCACAGGCGAACGTACGGTAGGCAACGAACCATATGCTGCCGTGTCGATGATGCTGGGAGCTAAGAATAATGAGCTCAGATGCGATCTGCATAGCCTCGCGGCCGCACTGCACCACCTCGCACGGCAGCTGGCCCGGGTGATGCAAGAAGATGTATAACAGCGGTCGCAGTATGTTCTCCCTCCAGTCGAGGAAGCGATGCTGCAGGAAAAAGGCGTATTCATTCTCGGCTTGGCCCAGACGCTCGAAGCGGATGGACGGGGGTAGGTGAGAATACCAAAGCTCTATCTGTCTGTCAGTTTCGACATACTGCCGCGTCAGCAAGTCCACGTTTTTCATCCAGTAGTCCTCGCCACGGTGATAGAACAGCCATAGTACGTCGTCAATAGTGCGCCGCAGCGAGATCTCGGCCAGATAGAACAGCCAGCTGCGGTTCTCGTCGATTTGCGTCTCTGGGGCCTGGGAGACGACCTGCGCGTCGCGGTTATCAACTTCGTCTTGCTGAGTCGCTCCCGCAAAGGTCGTTGGCGGCGTGGGAAAGAGGTCTGGGTACCCAAGGTCAGACAGGCCACTGGGGCGGAAGCCGAGCTCGGGCATAAGTTCGCTATTAATTACAGTGGTTTAGCGGCTTGTGAAACAGACAGCCATATGTTATGCGTGTTTGGGTCTTTTGGGTTTGCACATGTGTCTATAAGCGTACGTGTGTGCTTTTATTTGTTCAAAAGAGACGGTACCGGCTTTCAGGTGGGGGATGACGGACTGATACGAACCTCTCTGCCTTGATACATGTCCAAAATACTCGCTGCTCAAGTAGGTACGTCGGGTTGTTCATGGCCTCGGTTGTCATTGTCGTCCGTATGGGCATTGAGCCGTCGTTGTGGAGATGTGTGTAGCCGCGACGAAGAAGCAGGGTCTCAAGTCGCATGCAGGCCATCTGGACATAAAACCAGGCATCGAGCGGGCGCAAGGCGTACTTCTCAAAGACGGAAGCGAAGAAGAGGCATTGAATGTCAATAAGCGATGAGCCCAGAGCACCAATACGCTTCTTAGCGGCTTCATAGTAGGCCCTGGCTGTCAGGTTATCCTCATGGCTTTCCTCTATCGCCGTCGCGGTTGGGTGTTTCCCCGAGGCATCTACATTTTGATCCGTGCTAGGCGAGGAACTAATTGGCGGCTCCCAAGCAGTTGTAAAACTTGCGAGGGCGCAAGCCAGCAGCTATAATAAAGGACGTGTGTTAGCAGAGAGGTCAGGGAAGCAGAGATAGGCCTCTGTCGTCGCCAAACAAGTATGCGATCGCCACGTTTGCGCCGAATGGGACAGTCAGGGCGGAGGAAGACAGAATCATATAGGGGGTTGTGGATATGGCTCTGGGCACTGTAGGATACGCACCACGAGGCAGGACGAGGCATTCCACTGCAGCCCGTTAGCGGCCGCGGATTTGGCATATGAGATAAGGGCGCCTTTGTCTAGGATTGGGTTCCGTGGGTAAACGTGGACGAGAAACTTGCGGCATAGTGGGACAAAGGCGTTCTCGTCGATGGCTCCAACCGGGCGCGCAATAGGCACTGGCACGTCGAAGAGTGAACGACTTGACGACGGTGAACCACCGGGTGCTGGAAAATTCTCGTTGTCTTCGCCGACCTCGAACAAGAATGACTCAATCTCGGCGTCTTTCTCGTCGATTAGCCCTTTGAAGACGGGCCAGCGCAACATGGTCTCGCAGCGCGTGAAGGCATAGATCCATTTGCTGGAGACTGGCTGTCGGGGTTGAGCCAGCGGGCTTGAGGTACTAGATGAGCGTCCATTGTCCACAACATGGGGCGTGTTGGCCAAGAAGTCGCGGCAATATGGCTGTTGCTGCTGTTGTTCCGGTTGTTGCGGCTGTCGATATGGCAAAGGCTCGTCCCGCGGCTGGCTAAGCAGCTGCTTGACCTCGCCAAGGCTGAGGAGAATGGTCTCGCCAAGTTGGACCATATACTCGGGCATGTTGTCCACAGCAGGCGGATCATGTTCGTTCTGGTCATCATAGACGCACTTGGCGCGGTGATAGACGCAGTAGCCGCACGCTGGCCGCTCCGCGTCGCACTTGGTCTTGCGCAGTCGACAGAACTGGCAAGCCGTTGCGGCGCGCTTTCGCCGTGTGAAAGACTCAGTGGTCAGCTTCCGCTTCTTTGATTTCGAGGTTCCCGAGGAAGATGAAGCAGCGCCCCCGCCAGCATCGTGTGGGCGGTCCTCTTCTTCGCCAGGAGCCGGAATTGCGAGCTGGGCCACCGGTTGTTGCCGTGACCATCGCGGTATTTGCGCTCCGGCATGTGCGTCGGGAGCCATCATCCACTCTTTCAGGGCGTCAGTTGTCGGCCGTCAGCTGCTGCTCGCTTTGGCGGCCTTCGACGATGCTGGCGGGGAAAGACGGAGCTGGATGGGGCAGATGGGACAGATGGGGAGTCTGAGGCTAAACCAAGCACGCAGAGTCAGAAGAAAGCTTCGTGGATTACAGGCAGCTTGCCTCTGAGAAAGGGGGCAAGGTTAAGAGCAATTGCAGGCCCAACTCCAGCCAATCCTGCTTTGAATCCAAAGTGTGAAGTATCTTGCAGCAGGAGATGTGCAGAGCTATTGATTCCCTCAAGCAATAGGTCGTGGTGCCCGGTGCTTTTTGTGCTGTCTGGGGCAAGTCTGGGGCAAGTCCGGGGCATGTCTAGTGGGTCTGGGGAGCCTGACTGGACCAAGACACGCTAACCAGGCAATGTGCTAGCGCCTAAGCCACTCCAGACTACTCAGTAAATACAGCACATCCACAGAGGCGAACTAGCTGACAGATTCATCAGAGCCTTAATTAGTAGCCAGTCGAGCATCTAATTGAACCCTTGGATGTCGTGATATCCATGCCATATTCCGTCTCCGCAGACGAACCAGATCTTCTTCCCCACTTTGTTGCACCACGCTATTAGTTTTCCCTAGCAAGCCACCTCGAGTCCAACGGAATTATCCGAATGTAAACTGCGCCAACTAGAGAGGCACATCTTTCCACAGGTCATTTCTGGCTTCGGACGAAACACATACTTGTACCGTCATCAATAGTAACATCTCAAGACAACTTCTAGCCAGGCACCAACAGCCAACAAGCTAGCCTCAAATCTGAGGCAAATCCTCTCTGTACAATAGTTTAGCTTGAAGTGGAGCAACAAACCTTCAATTCTTAAATCTTGGAGTGTAAAGGGACTCCGTTCTGTCGCAGCAAAGCCTGACCTGTGTAAAGCCGCGAGGTGTGGATACATCTAGTTAACTCATACGGGGATTGGGCTACTCTAAACGCTTCAAAGACTAAATAAGAGAAACTCACTCTCGGGCGGCATATGTCTTTACGAGGAACAACATCACTCACCTTCTCTCGCCTATTGCTATTAAAGTGTACATAATTATCGAATCATTACAGAGCGTTGTCTTGAAATACTCATTTGCCATATCTCCACTAATTCCTTTTATGGGTTTACATGAACATGGGACGCATCAACATCGGCGCCTTTTTCCTGGCCCTCGAGCCCGCCAAAGCCAAGCTCATGGTCGGTGAATGGTGCCGGATGGGGGGCGAAGGGGTTAAAGGGGGTGTCAAATATAGCGTCAATATCCTCAAGACGCCTTCCCTTGGTCTCCGGGAGAACGAAGAATGTAAACACTAGCGCTAGTATGCAGATACTTCCAAACACCCACCCAACTTTGAAGTGGATGCTGTTGATCATATAGGGTATGATGAAGTTGGTCACGAAAGCCCAGATCACGTTCCATGCGGTACCAATCGACTGAGTCTTTTCGCGAAGAGCAGCATTGGGAATCTCACTACCAAGAAGGTAGGGAATAGAGGCACCTCCCATCTAGCAGCGCATTGTCAATATTGCACTAATCAAATGTGAGGGGTACAGCAAGTGAACTCACGTTGTAGAAGAAGGCATAGAGCATAAATGAGGCGACAACCATGTCGCTCTCCGAGCGTGTTTTGCCATCTTTCTGTCCCAGACCAGCTAACAAGAACATAAAAAAGCCCTGGAGGAAGAAACTAAGCAAAAGGGTGGCCCGCCGACTTTAATCATCAATCGCAGTTAGCCTTCAAAACCGCCTCAGCTGGAAACAGCACCGTGTCTCAACTCACCCAAACTTATCGACTGCATACATCCCTGGAATCACAGAAACCAAGGAAAGGCAACTGTTGATGATGGGGTAGGTGAAGGCATGAGCGGCATATCCGTTGCTACGATAAAAGACCGTCTGGTAGGTTGAAACGAAAGCTTGGCCGGTTGCCTGTACAATACCCGTGTTAAAGAATGTCCAAAGTGCATGAAAGAAGTAGCTCACTAACCTGCTGAAAGAAATAGTAGACAATAACAATAAAGGTCCGGCGGGCGTTGGTGCCACGTACTAGGTCGAGCCACGGAGCCTTGTGTACGTCCTCTTGGATGGCTTCCTTAATCGCTAGGATTTCGGCCTCACAGTTTCCATTGCTAGCATCTTCCTCGGGCCGAATGCGGCGGAGAGCGGCAACAGCCTCCTCTTCACGATCCTTAGAGAGAAGCCAGCGTGGCGAGTTGGGAATGAAAATAGTGAATAAGGCAATGACTGGTCACATGGTCAATTCAAGGGTCAGATTACAAACGTGTTGAGAATGAGATGAGCTTAGAGGATATGCACTCACGGGCAGCGAATATGAATTGGATGCCCGTAACGGTCTTCCACCCAGTAGCGCCTGTTTCGGTCGAAAATCCCTTGTTGACACCGGTAGCGACGAGCGTTCCCGCATTGAGGAAGAGCTGCAGAGATACGACAACGAAACCACGAAAAGCCTCTGGAACAATTTCGGCCTGGTAGGTACTGTAGAGAACTCGGTCAGTCTGCAGTTGAGTGTGGTGTCGCTTCAAATAAAAGGCCAACTTGCGTAACGTTAACTTCGACAAGACCAACAGAGATATACACTATGATACGACCGACAATGAACTGCGCGTAACGTCCAGTGCCAGGGCCAGTGCCGGCAGCCGTGATCTCGACTCAATATCGACCAAAATTAGCATAGCTATTAAGAAAGGGAATGGTATTTCATAATCTCACCAAGGATGCCGATAACGGACACAACAGATAGCATTATGAAGACTATTCGATGCCCAAATCTTTCAATGCACGGACCGGCCAAAAAACATCCAATAAACTTGCCGATGAATGCAAGAGAAGATAGAAGCGAGATATGGAGAGAGTCGAAGGCGTAGCCCTTGGTGGCAGGGTTGTATGCCCCAAATTGCCTTACGAATCCCTAAGAAACCAGGAGCATTGTCAGCATGTTGTTGCGAAATTGGGCTCAAGGCCAATGCAAACTAAGCAAGTCACCTACAGGGTTGGCCAAGATGCCGCCAAAACTGGCTGTATCGAAACCAAAGAGCATATCGCCGACAAGCAGACAGAAGCACGAGAATAGTAGCATGGGTGTCGCCATGGCCCAAGCCGAGCGTGGAACAGCCGCCATCTTCCTCCCTTTGTCAGCGAAGATAGAGAAAATTTTAAGTTATCAAGAATGAAGACCAGATGCTGAATTTGATCTTTGCTGATAGATCAGGATCAAGTCCGATGTGACTGGGGAAGACTTACGAGCAAAGACCCCATTATAAGTAGTATGACCCCAGATCGGCATCTTGCCAGTTTAGTTAGTTAGCCGATACGTCCAAATGCATACATATAGAGCATGGGCGCTTCCCGAAGCCCAAGTGTAACTCCGTTCATCCCCGTCTTAGCTGCATTGCCCCGTGGTATCCACACGGTCTCCACCCTTGGAACCACGGCCTGGTCTGCCAGTCTTATTGCGCCTTCTACCCCCGTTAGAAACGATAGAAACTATTAATATGGCAGACTTGAGTCTATACGAGGCTACTCCAATTCTCCATTGGAACCCCAAACTCAAGCTTCTATTTAGAACCAATTTTTTTGGGGGAGACTTTCTGTTTTCATTTCTCTCAGTTTTACCAATTTTGATATTTCTTATTTTCACCTACAGCCTGTCTTCCTTCCGGTCCTGGTTCTGTTTCCACGAGTCCTTTAATCGTGATTCAGCATGTCCTCTGCAAATTCGAAAACCAAACGCCCCAACTTTCTCTTCATCCTTGCAGATGATCTTGTATGTGGTGTCGTGTCCCGTCCCGGTTGTATCATATTAAATGTCGAGGGACACTGAAAAGCTGCAGCTAACAACTCTTGGCTTTAGGGATTTTCCGATATTGGGTGCTATGGCAGCGAGATTCAGACTCCCAATATCGACCAGTTGGCGGCCGAGGGCGTGCGTATGTTAAACACACACGCTGCTGCCGCTTGCTCCCCGACGCGTGCCATGCTTATGAGCGGTACGGATGCCCACCTTGGTGGTCTCGGCGTGCTCATTGAATATAAGAATAGCGAGAAGGGGGCCAAGAGGTGGTCTGGTAAAGCAGGATATGAGGGTTACCTCAACACTGACGTTGCCACATTACCAGAGATTCTGCAAGATAATGGTTACTTTACAGTCATGTCCGGCAAGGTTGGTTCTGTTTTCAATTGCATGAGCTTCCACACTGACTACGTCGCCTCATTGGCGTTTCTTTGAGAATCATTCTACCTTCTTCTTCTTCTGGCTCGTTTAGTCTCACTTGGGATACGGGAGAGTGTGATGCTGACTACTCTGCAGTGGCACTTAGGCTTGCGGATGTCTCAAGGACCTTGGAACCGCGGGTTTGAAAAAGCTTTTGCTATGCTGCCTGGTTGCTGCAACCACTACGGCTGGGAGCCAGTGAGGGAACCTTTCCCTGTAGGCGGACGGCCAATTCATGCTGAGGAAGGGAAAAAAGTCGACATGTGAGTTTTAATGATAATCTTCCCGCCCCGGCCCCCCCAAAAAAAAAGAAGAAAAGAAAAGAAGAGAAAAGAAAAAGGTTCTTTCTTCTATTTATTCACTAATCAGCGGTGAGCGTCCTTCCTACTGATATCCCGTTGTGCTGACACTGGCCCTCACGACTAGTCCGGCCAACAAGACTGAAGACGCCGAGGGCTTCTATTCCACCGACTACTATACCGACAAACTGATTGACTATCTTCGCAATCGGCCCGAAAACGACATGGAAAAGCCATTTTTTGCTTTTCTACCATATACTGCCCCCCACTGGCCATTGCAGTGTTCCAAAGCGAAACGCGACAAGTAGGTTAAGACCTTTTCTATTTTCGCAGATCTCGCTTAATAATGCGCTGTGTATCCAGGTATAAGGGAGTATACGATGACGGTCCATATGCTCTGCGATCACGGCGTTTACAGAGGCTACAGGAGCTTGGCATTATCGATCCGTCTGTTATCCCGCACAACGTAGAAACGACCACGATGGGTGCCGAAGAATGGGATGACCTTACATCGGAGGAGAAGAAGCTGTCGAGCCGTGCCATGGAGGCATATGCAGGTATGATAGACACCATAGATGAAAACGTTGGTAGGGTCATGGACTATTTGAAAAATACGGGAGAATACGACAATACTTTCATCATCTTCATGAGCGACAATGGCGCTGAGGGTGCCGCGTAGGTGTCAAATCTCTCCCCGCAAAGCAAGCTGAGAATTCAAGACTAACCAAGGGTTACTTTGCTGCACACAGGTTAGAAGCTGTCCGTGAGTACCTTTTCCGTCCCATAACAGTCGGGTATTTGTTGGCATCTGACTTTGGACACAGCTGTAATGGGAGACAACATCAAGCGAGCAATCCATCAGTATTATGACAATTCCTACGACAACATAGGCGCGTGGAACTCTTACACCTGGTACGTTTAGCTTCCCCAGAAAAGCACCAAGATGCGCAAGATCGTACAGGCACAAAAGTAGCAGCTCTAACATTCTCTCAGGCTTGGTCCCCTATGGGCTCAGGCAATGACCGCTCCGTCAAGGTTGTTCAAGTGCTTCCCTTCGCAAGGTGGCATTCTTGTTCCATGTGTGGTCAAACCTCCCGTCGGTTCTTTCCACCCGTCTTTCCTTCCTGGTTCCTTGAATCGGTCTTTGACGACTGTCATGGACTTTATGCCAACTTTCTTGGAGGCAGCCGACATATCGCTGCCACCAGTCACAGAGCAGCAGTCGGCCGCAGGGAGGGTTAGAATGACAGCGTTTCGAGGCAGAAGCGTGCATGCCATCCGCGGCAAGTCGTGGATGCCGTACTTTGGCCATGGTCAGAAGATAGAGGACGATGAGATGTGGACAATTCACTCGTCGACCGAACCCATCGGGTGGGAGCTTTTCGCACGAGGCGCCCTACGTAAAGGCGACTGGAAGATTGTCCACTTTGCCGAAAAGCACGGCGGCGCAGGCGTAGGTGATGACGGTTGGGAGCTGTTCAATGTTGTCCAGGATCCTGGTGAGACCAAGGACTTGGCAACGGCCGAACCAGCCAAGTTTCAAGAGCTACTGGCATGCTGGGAGGAATATGTAGTCGAGTGTGGCGTTGTCTGGGGCGAGTCTGCTGCCGCCCCGGGACTGACCTTTGACGAGGCACCAGAATTGTGGGAAGATGAGGTTGGATTGCAAAAGGCATGGATGGGTGCCCAGGGTGGAGCCACTCCGGCTACTTGTATATAGCTAAAGAACAGTTTTATATTTCCTAAAGCCTACGAGTAATTATCAGCCGAACCCCTATATAAACTGTACTTAGGGCAAGATAATAGTATTTTGTTTTTGCCAGGGCAACTGTAGGGTAACTTTAACATTACCTAACTTATTATAACCGAAAGTATAATTACTACTAGGTAAATTTGTTTGATATAGGATTAAGCATAATTAATAAAGTAAAGGAGCTTATATTCTTTATATGAAGAGAGTTATACTAACTGCCCCCCTTATGGCAGTACTACAGCCAAGCCGCAACATGAAGTTTTACCGGTTTCCTTTGCTGCCAAGATGCTCGATCTCTGTGTTTATGCTTTACTTGACGAGGATCAAGACTTGAAGGCAGCAATAACTACCTTTTGCAATACTTCACCCACCTTGTCTATTAACCATACCAACAGTGAGGGAGAAGAATGTAAAGCAGAACACTTACTGCATTATTAAATCTTGGCTTTATTCCAGGCATTATTACCAAAGGAAATTGATACTATTTGATAATTTCTACCTATGATGATGGAAAAACAAAGTTGTGGGCAGAGTTGGCATTTGGCACTACTATGAATATGATAGAAGCCTATACCGCTATTGCTGGTATTCGGGAGCTAACAGCCTGGGTAAGAGACACGTATTTGCCATGGTTTAAGGAGAATGTTCTTACATTTGGACAGTCTTAGAGTTAGAGGACAAATCCTTATTTATATGCCAGATAATGGCAGGATTGTCCTT
This sequence comes from Trichoderma asperelloides, assembly GCA_021066465.1. Lineage (NCBI taxonomy): Eukaryota > Fungi > Ascomycota > Sordariomycetes > Hypocreales > Hypocreaceae > Trichoderma > Trichoderma asperelloides. The sequence goes on along the minus strand of JAJKFY010000222.1, from coordinate 429,806 downwards.
AGGTTCGCAGTCTTTCAGAGAAGGCTGTAAAGCATAACACTCCTTTATATTCGGGTCGCGTTTGACCATTATTGAAGCCAGCATCCTTGCAGATGCGCGGTCCTCAGTCCACCGTAGGTTGCCCTTCCACACGCGCAGCTGCAACTACCTAGGATTGCAGCCCATTGTTTTTTATTGATGGGTTCCTAGTAAACTAATTACATGAATATAATGCCTCTTGTGCATTACAATCCGCTGCGGCTGCCTTCCAGATCTCACGCATACCTTTTCTCTTAGAGAGGGGGTTACCTTCTATCTTGGCCGCTACCGGAGCTCCAATCAAGATACGCCATCATCTCCTCCTTAATCCAGTCTCTGAAACCTTTCTACATTATACATTGCTTACCCATTTGTTTCCAATCAAGACACCACTTGTAGCTTACTTTGTCGTATCGTTAAGGCAAACCTATTGCCTTCTGATACTGTTAGTTAGTTTTAATACTGCCTCAAGGCTGCGCATTATACTAATCTGTCTTGCTTTATTATATCTGTTGAATGGCCTACAGGTTATTGTATCTGAGTTCTGGCGCTGCTATTGTCCCTGCCGCCCCTGCCTGGTCTGCTACTGTTTGGACGACTACTATGCAGTGTGCGACCTCCTCAGCTGTAGGTGTCTGGCTTACTGTTATGTAGTCTACTAATCCGTTTAATTCCTGGACTGCCACTATCTGGCCCGCTAGTGTTTGAACTGTTGTCATTAGACCTGCCTCTATCTGATCTACAGCTGCCTGGAATGAAGTTTATCTCTGTGGATGCTGGTGCTGCTGTTGCAGCTGCTATTATCTGAGTTATCTGTGCTACTACTTCTGTAGCTGATCCTGATAACTGAAAGAACTCTTTATATTGCATAAGTCATGCCTTTAAAGTTATTATATAATTTAATATATAACATCTACTGTATTTAAGCTGTGCCTTTAGCTGTATTATTACTTAAATTATTTTAAATGCGATAAGCTCTTGCCTTATGCTTATTATTAACTAATTGCGCCTTTAGTTAAATTAATTTTATGCTGCTTTAGGCTCTAGCATTAGCTATAGTTAAGATATATTTTACTTTAAGTGTAATTAAGGATAATAAAGCTTTAGTAAAAGGGCTCGCCTTTTTTCTTTAAGCCTCTTTAAGGTATGAATATATGGCAGTTTATATAAGGATGTAAAGGTCTTAATACAGGAAGCTTTGAGTGGGCTTAAAAGCAACTGCCGCTGTTTTAGTCCTGTATACAAGGCTATATAAGACACCCAGCCCTTTACTGCCTTAAATAATACGCCCAGAAACGTCTAATGGAATTAATACCTGCTGCAAAGCCTGCAAATACTTGCTCCTTTAGCTAATTTGTTACGGCAGATCTTATGGCTTGCCAAGTATTAAAGAGATTCAAGGTAGGTAACTTAATATAGGCCTTGATTAATGAATGGATCCCTTCGGCCCTTGGAGATGTATTAGTCTCTCCATCTTCTATCATGCCATAAGCCACCTGCCTTGAGGTAGCCAGCAGGGCGCGGCGCCTACACTGCACCTTTGATGAGTAAACAGTCCATACAACGGCGTGAAACTCTCCACTCTACTCCAGCCTTTGGGCGCGCCTTTCAACGGCTCAAGGAATCGGCTTCGACCTTACAGTATACATATACATAATACATCAGAATCTACAAAATATACAGAGTACTATAATAGAGCCCATCTTGCCGCATTCCATCCAAGCCAAGACTTCGCAACATCCGAATGCCACTTACAGTACGCAGGGTTTGCAATCATGGATCATTCCAGCTTGCACGAATTCATCATCTCCTCGTTCCTCAACAGCCAGCGTCCTCCCACTGTCAGCGAGATCGCCACCCGCTTCGAAAGTGATGTAGCTACGGCGCGGCAAGCCCTGCGAGCTCTGGCAGACTACCATGGTGTTGTGCTGCACCCCAAATCCGACGAGGTGTGGGTTGCCCACCCGTTTTCGGCAGCGCCCACAACCTGCGTCGTGTCCTCGGGCGATCGCAAATGGTGGGGGAACTGTGCCTGGTGTTCATTTGGCGTGATGCACCTCGCAGGTGGAACCTCGACCTTCACGACAAGAACTGGCGCCATCGGCGACGAAGTGACCATCACGGCTCGCGATGGACAGCTGGTGGACACGGACTTTGTGATACACTTTCCAGTCCCCATGACTGATGTCTGGGATAACGTCATCTACACCTGCTCGGTCCAGCTGCTATTCCGCAATGAGGCCGAGGTGGACGAGTGGTGTACTACGAGAGGGATCGCAAAGGGAGATGTGCGTCCAGTCAAGCAAGTTTGGGATTTCGCGGCTGAATGGTACGGCCGCCACGCCGACGCAGACTGGAAGAAGTGGACTTTGCAAGACGCAATCGAGATTTTTGGCCGGCATAAACTCACTGGTCCAATTTGGACGATTGGAGACGAGGGAGGGCGCTTTTGAGCCCATGGCATTATAAATATCAGTGCAGTTTACAGCTTTCCACTCAGCAAAAAAAAACCCACGCCTACCTGGGCGCAAGGGCACATTAGGCAAGGTTTTACATCAGTGACAGTGCCTACCATACTTGTACACATGGAGAAAGTAGAGGGCTAGTGAATACTATAAAAAATGAATATAAATAAATAAAGGGCCCATGTATATAATTTAAGCACTTCGATGGCAAAAGAATATAAGCGAGGAGCTGTGGTAGTTGTATTTGGTTCTGTCTGCGGATGAGATTGCTGTATATAATTTGAATACTATAGCTGAATATAACAAAGGGATTAAACTGTAAAAATAGCTGAATTCACTTGCAAAGGGCATTAAAATGGGTGAAAGTAATGGCACTTCAGTATAGACTCATATCGACGAGTGTCAGTTAGCCCTAGCATAGCACTTCTTAAGTATTTCTACAAGTTCTCCCAGCACAAATTGCCGGCTCGCGTAGCTCAGTTGGTTAGAGCTTCGTACTAATACTTCGGCTTCGGCTGAAATCTTGGTAATGCGGAGGCCGCAGGTTCAAGCCCTGCCGTGAGCAATACTTGGATTTAGTTCAAGGTAAATTTTTTCTTTTTGCTTTATTTGCAACGGTGATTTTTATTTCTTCCGGCGTTTACGCGCGATGATGTCTGCTTAGTCATCATCACCTAAGATCGATCATAACTTCTTTTTTGCCCATTATGATTGAGCAACAGCTCCCGCTTCTTCAGGTTCCGGCATGTCTGAATCACCGGCATCTGCGTCGGTGCTGAACCTCAATGCGCTGTTCGATAATCCGCTGTTCGCTGGAGGCATTGGCCTCGCCTCCTTAGGCGCTGCCGCAGCATTTGCCCGCAAGGGATCAATCGCCCTGCTTGGCGCTGCCCGTCGTCGCCTCCTCGTGAACGTGGAGATAAGCAAGCAGGATCCGGCATATCCCTGGATTCTAGCATGGCTCTCCCAGCCTCGTGAGACGCCGGGCTTCATCGCCTCTCGACTCACCCGAATCCACAACCTATCAGTGGCCACGGCGACAGGAGCAAGAGGCCCGGGAGCAACCGGGCCAATCAACGCCCATTTCTTTCTTCAGCCTGGATATGGACGGCATATTGTCAAGTTTGGCAAGGCTTTTATTGCCGTCAACAGAGAGAAGCACAACACTGCCAATATGAATACAGGAGAGCCGCATGAGATTGTCCAGCTAACCACTCTCTGGGCGCACCGTTATGTTTTTGAAGATCTCTTCAAAGAGGCGCATCAACTAGCCGCAAAGGCGAACGAGGGGAAGACTGTGGTATACTCGGCACGCGGGCTTGAATGGACCCCCCTTGGAGATCCTCGGAAGAAAAGGCCGCTTGGCTCAGTCATACTGGACGAGGGCATCAAAGAGAGTATCGTGGGCGATGTCAAGGATTTCTTATCAAGGCAGCAGTGGTATGTTGATCGAGGCATTCCATACAGGAGAGGCTATCTCCTGTTTGGACCTCCGGGGAGCGGCAAAAGTTCCTTCATCCAAGCGCTGGCGGGAGAACTTGACTTTGGCGTGGCCATGATTAACCTCAGCGAAATGGGTATGACTGACGATAAACTGGCATACCTTCTAACTAAGCTGCCGAAAAGGAGTTTACTGTTACTGGAAGATGCCGATGCCGCTTTTGTCAACCGCCGCCAACGAGATACCGACGGATACAGCGGCGCCAATGTTACCTTTTCTGGTCTCCTTAATGCATTGGACGGAGTGGCTGCCGGAGAAGAACGCATCGCATTCCTCACTACCAATCATATCGAGCGCCTAGACCCTGCGTTGATCAGACCAGGTCGAGTGGACATGATGCTCAAGATTGGCGAGGCAACCCAGTTCCAGGCTGCGCAGATGTGGGATCGATTCTATGGTGATGTTGATCAGGATCACTCTGGCCGGGCACGGTTCTTGGAACGTCTAGAGGAGCTAGGCTTATTTGGAAACTACAAAGATGGCCGGGCCTCGAACCGCCATACAAGCGCTGCCGCCATCCAGGGCTTGTTTCTGTTCAATAAGAACGATATGCAGGGAGCTATTAATATGGCCGAGGGTCTTATCCCAAGGAAATTTGAGGCCGAAGACTCCAGCGTCGATGGTGCAATCAAGACGCCAGTCTAAGAGGCCGGTGATGAGAGACCATCTGTGTACTAATTATGTACTTTTATTTGTAAAATTGAAGGATACCCTGTTTGAAAAGGAAACAGTTGATGGATCAATCGGGTCACGCATATGATTAATGATAAACAAGAAGCAATTGCTGGAGAGAAGCATGGAACTAAAGACTGGATGGGATAAAAGGTAAAAAGGATCAATATCTCGAGACAGCGACGCAATGTCAAATTTTCTATGGAGTACTAGTACCTATCTGTAAGCTCATATATTGAATGTCGTTCAATGGGGAAGTTATTTCAGCCTCGTAAATATTGTCCACTACGAGGTCACCAGTTTATATAGCACTACATTAGTGTCAGTCGTCTATTTTCTGACAATTTATGTCATTCCACAGCCTTGTGCGTCGCGACCGCTGCCGCCTTGGTCCTCGGATGCTCTCCACTCTAGACCCATGGCCCCATGGCGATGTCGTGATCGGCGCCATTCTTAGCTCAGTATCAGAGACCAGGATGATCGACGAATGCCGCGAAAACACAATGCAACGCAATTCTAGAGGAAGCTCATTAAGAAAGACGGAAAGAAAAAAAAAATAAGAAAAAAAAATGGAGATCAATATGCATCCATAGATTTATAAATTTACGTGTATCAAAAAATCAATCACATGGTAGCACTGATCTTCAACCAGCCCTGCATATCTCACTTGCTCCGCCAGACCGCGAATGCTTCCCCCGTCCACAAATATGTGGAGGCAAAAAACGTGAAGTGACGTGATCGCAGGCTAGATGCGCCAGCAAGGGCCCCAGAATCCCAAATCAGCCGGGATGGCAGACATTCTAACAGGTACAAATGTAGAGGAGCGAGTCAGAAGAGCGGCAGAGACACATAGAAACTACATCACAAAAGATTGCGGTTCGCGCTGTGCCCAAGGTTCGTTAGTGTAGCACAAACCACAGAAGACTTGGGGAAAGGGGATTGTAGATATTGAGAATTCTTTATTCTTGCATCATCGCCGTGGCTGGATCGCAATTCGCTTATTTTTCTTTTTGAGTCTCTGCGCTTGTTGGTTTGGCTAGCTCTTGTTGTCTTATTGTCTTATTTGCGACCCGGACGACTTGCATAGTTTCTCTCACCGTCCTCTTGTCTCATTTTTTTATATACATTAATTTGTTTCCTCCTCTTACAGTGTTGAGATACCCCCCCTAGAGAGTAAACAAGAGCGATAAACAGGCATTTGGGAGAACATCCGCCATGTTTCGCCAAAAAAGATCCGGCGGCAAGTTCGCCGACGAGCCGCAACTGGATGATGTCTCAGCCGAAGAGGTTCCCGAATACAATCAGCATCATGGAGCGCACAACATTGACTCGAGCGATGATGGTCTGATCGATCCAGATTCGGGCGTCAAGCGAGGATTGAAAAATCGACACCTGTCCATGATGGCGCTCGCTGGCATCATCGGGCCTGGTTTGCTGGTTGGCGCTGGAGGTGCCTTGAATAGCGGTGGACCGGCGTCGTTGATTATCGGATTTGGTGTTATCGGTATGTTTCTGAGCCTTAGAGAAGTAGCCATTTGAGTCTAATTTTATTCCATCCTAGGTATTATTGCTTTCTCCATCATGCAGTCTCTGGGTGAAATCACCACTCTATACCCCGGTGGCGGTGCCTTTGTCTCTCTAGCTGAACGCATGGTGGACAAGTCCTTCTCCGTGGCTGTTGGGTGGAACTATTTCATCATCTGGGCCACCGTCCTGGCCAGCGAGTACAATGTCATCTGCAGTATCCTCCACTTCTGGGCGCCTCAGGTCCCTCTCTGGGGCTGGTTCCTCATCCTATGGAGCATATTCCTGGCCTTCCAAATCATCGGTGGCATTACGGCTTTTGGCGAGGCAGAGTATATCCTGGCACTCATCAAGATTCTTGGCCTGACGGCGTACTTTATCTTTTCCATCGTGTACGCATCCGGCGGATTGATTGGCCAAGATGGCCCCATTGGATTCAGATACTGGCATAATCCCGGGGCTTTCAATGGCCATGGTTTCAGAGGAGTTGCAACTGTGTTTGTATTTTGCTCTACTTTCTACGCCGGAGTCGAGTCAGTGGCCGTGGCTGCTACCGAAACGAGAAACCCAGGTACTGCAGTGCCGCGGGCCATACGTCAAGTCTTCTTCCGCATCATCTTCGTCTATATGGGATCGGCTTTCTTCTTCGGCCTCACTTGTCCAGCTGATTCTGATGAGCTTATCAACGGAGGTGCCAAGGCGCTGCAGAGTCCCATGACGATTGCTATACAAAACGCTGGCTGGAACGGAGGTACGTTTATTATCTTTTTTTTTTTTTTTTTTGCTTCAGTTACTACCTTTTATGAATATAACTGACCAAGTGTTCTCTCTCTAGGTGTTCATCTCATCAATGCCTTCATCCTCATTACATGTCTGTCAGCTGTTAACTCATCCATCTACATCGGCTCTCGTACCGTCCTGTACATGGCGCAGTCTGGAATGGCCCCCAAGATTCTCGGCTGGGTCAACAAGCGCGGCGTCCCAGTCTGGTCAATTCTTCTCACCAATGCCGTGGGTGCCATCTCTATGATGAACGTCTCAACCGGAGCATCAGAAGCATACAGCTACATCATCAACCTCGCCGGTGTGAGCACATTCCTCGTTTGGGGAAGCATCAGCTTCATCCACTTGCGCTTCCGCCGTGCGTGGGCTGTGCAACAGCGCCGAGTAAGCGATTTACCGTTCAAAAGCATGTTTTACCCGTACAGTCCCTATTTTGGCTTGTTTGCAAATATCTTCCTTGCTCTTGTTCAGGGCTGGACGACGTTATCACCGTTTACTGCTGGTAAATTTGTTGATGCGTATATTCTTTTGCCGCTCTTTGGCGTGATTTACGTTATTTGCAAACTGTACTGGAGGGGAGAAGATAAATTCAAGAGGAGCTGGGACATTGATTTGGACAGTGGACGGAGGAGCGATCTGGATAAGGATAAGAGTGACTTTGTTGGAGAGACATATGGGGAGCAGACGCAAAAGGTGCCGCTGTGGAGAAAGCTCTGGCAGTCATTGTAGATCCCCTGAGTACTAATAGGCCACGTTGAAAGGGGGCTATCCTCTATAATTGATTATACCACTGAACGACTCAATCCAATAACGTTATCCAAATTGTCCATTCATCTTCATCCAACCTAGCCTATCAAATATCTGCAGATAGAATAAGGGGTTGGGGATCATGAGAGCTTTAAATATCTGCGTATTCAGTCAAGTTGTTAGTGTCGGCGTCCGAGGCGTTTACGTTGCCCACATCAGCTTTTACACCTTGATACGTATATCCAAGCCAAATAATTAGTTTTTTTTTTTTTTCCCTTCCCCGAGGTTTAGAATTAATGTAGCAGTTTCCAAAATTCTTTTATCCCTACTATGAGATATCGTTTAAAACATAATTTAACATTCATAATGTCCCAACCTCTCCCGGGTAGGCACAGCTCTGCTCCAAGCCCCCCTCCATCAGATAAACACAGGCCGGATTATCCATTCTTCCTACCTTATCGGACAATAATCAGCTGGGGTCTGTGCACTCCCGCATCTTAGCGCACAAGGCCAGGTACAAGCGATTCCAGACTGGTCTAAGCCAGCAGAAACGCGTGGGATGAGGTCAGGGATGTATCTGTACATCCATCCGCTCTCTATCAACATTGAAGCAAGCTCCTTCGGCCTTCTGTTCTTCTGCACTTCGACATCGCATCATCAGCCGCAGCATCGTCTTTACACGCCAACAGCATCTATTTGCAGAATTGACTCGCCTAGCCCTCGTTTTTGCGCCGCTTCCATCATCACATGTCTCTCGCTGGCCGACCATTCCGCAACCAACCCCTCGACCACCCCCTCGATCTGTCGCCCATCACCACCAGAAGCTACAGCCTCTCTGCCTCTCGCCGGAGGATCGACAAGGCTCGACTCCGACCTCCCACCAAGTCGAGTGAATGCAACCACTAAACCCCTTTCTGTCCGCCTTCTTCAAGAGCCAGGTCGCTGCGCAGTGCACCCCTGTCCATCACCACATCCTGCTGGTGCCGCTGACCGATGTGCTTCTCACCCATCGCGAGACAGAGAGCGGCGCCCCGGCCCACGAGGTCGTCGCCTCGGACGAGTTTCTTGCCAGCCATGTGCTGCGCATCGCCGGCCCTGACGGTCCTGTAGCTGGCAAGGACAGCTCACAGAACTTGCGTGAGGCGCGAGGCAAGGCTCGCCAGTTCAGCACACTGAATGGAAGGAGCGTCATTGTTAAGGACTCTTTCATCTACAGTAACAAAGGTATGCCCAGCAAGAGAGCCCCCAAAGCTTAAGCACGGCCCCCTCAATAGCTAATTCGACCGCACTGCTAGGATTTAAGAATCTTGCGCAAGCTCAGATCCTCAACGACACCATATGGTACCCGGACGTCTTCGAACCGCGACAATGGCTGGTATACTACATCTCGAAGCCTCTGATCGGAGTGTGGGAGGAGGTTAGACTTGAGCCTGCGGTTCTCATCTCGGGAGTCAGAAGCCGTGCCGCCGCAGAGCAACAACAAAAGAGGCAAACTAATGGTGACTCAGCCGACGCCTTGCCGCGCAAAAAGGATATTAGGAGCTTTCACGATCTTCTCAACCATTTCCCCATGATTGCCCGACAGATGCAGCCCGGGTTAGAGAAGCTCTTTGTTGAGTTTACAACAGTCTTCCAGAAGCCCCTACCCCCTCCGCCGTCGGCTTCATACATTCCCGATCCGAAACCAGACGGCCCTGTTGCTTCTGCAGCTAGAAGAGCAAGGGCAGACAGCTTGACAGCTAGAGGTGGGAAAGCTCATTTACATAATAGCCTGCCTGTTGAAGAAGACTTCTACGCGGAAGATGATGAGGATATTATGCGCGCTTCACTCGAGAGTGCCGTTACAGCTGCCATTGATATCTTTCAAGGAGTGGATAAACAACAGCTGTCTTTACTAGGCGCCACAACTGATTTGACAGGTCCACTGGTGGAAAAGCTGATTGAGCGCTACATTGCCGAAAATGTTCATGGCCTGTTATTCGGCAAGCTTAGTGCCATTAAGAGACGCGACGACCTGGAACTCGAAGCAAAGATTCGCAAAATGGAATTCATCGATATCTCCCAGCTTGGCATCGCTATTGATGGTGGCCTAAAGGCTAAGAATGATCTTGTCACACAACTCAACCCCGCCGTCGATGAATTCAGGAGGATATCCAACGCTATGAGCCCGCAGGAAATGCTAGACTTATTACTGTCAACAATGAAGATTGCTTCACAGCTTACCGATACTTCGCGGCCTCTGGCCGGCGTCTCAGCTGAAGCAGCAACGTCAGAGAAGGCCATCATGACCGTCAACGCAGATACCCTAGTGTCGCTGTTGCTATACGTCATAATTCGATCTCAAGTGAAAAATCTACAGGCTCGACTCACCTATATAAGAAATTTCAACTTTGTCGAAGATGTAGACAGCGGAGAGATGGGTTATGCTTTGAGCACCTTTGAAGCCGTTCTAGCATACCTCTTTGCAGATTCCGCAGGATTGCGCCGCGCCAGTAAGAAGAACAGAGCCTTGTGGGATGCCGCCAAGGGGGCAGATTTGAAGGCGTTGAGAAACATCATGGAGCCAAGCCCTGGCGCAGCTGATGACGACGACATCGAAGATAGCGACAGCGATGCAAACGATCGAATACCAGCTAATCCCGGGTTCAATCCGCCGCGTAACTCATCGAGGCGATCTTCGCTTGTTTTGAGCCCCTCGGACCGATTCTCTCATGGCACCGGACTCGGCCACGTTTTCCCCTTTCAACTCGCCAACGGTGATGGCGCAAATGAATCAATCCTCGATCTACCGGTAAAGAAGATCAAGCGAGTGGCCATGGATACGCGCAGCTTATCCAGCGCATCAGAATTCTCATATCACTCCATGACAGCAAGTGTTGGCTCTCTGAGTAGCGTGCTAGAGGGCGACATATCTGTCGAGAGGCTTGCGCATACCAGCAGTGCCCTGGGAGAGTCTGTCTTGATGATGGCTGTACAGGGTGGAAGTGTGGAAGTGCTGGGATATCTCTTGTCCTTGTCGGGATATTATCCATTTGACATTGTACTAACCGACGTGAACAACGAAAACACAACGCTCTTGAGCGCTGCCGTCCAGCTAGGCAACCGAGACCTTATCAGCTCGCTTCTTGATTATCTCCTTGGCAAAGCTAATCCGATACAGCTGGCGCAATATTTTTCGGTACAGGATGTCTGGGGCCGAAGCGTCGGGCACTATCTGTTTAATGCGCCGTGGATGATTAATTCTATCGGGACTCTTATCCAATGGCGCCAAAGAGATAAAAATGGACAGACACCGCTTTTTGCGTTATGTCGCTGCTACGACCACGTAGATTACTACGCCATGGTTGAGGACGGCATACGGGCTGCACAGCAATCTCAGCTTGATGGGCAGCCGCTACACGTCGATGAGCATATTGACGGCAAAGGGAACACCCTCTTGCACATTATGAATGATCCGAGATTGGCATTGAGAATCTTACAATTCTGCGATGTGGATGTAAACGCGACGAACGAGAAGAAGTTTACGGCATTGATGGTTGCCAGCAAATATGGCCGATACGATATGGTCAGGGCTCTTTTTGCCGACCCTCGAGTAGACCTTGGGGCTAAAGAATTACGAGGTCTCACCGCGGTGGAGCTGGCTAAGGACGACGAGGTGAGAAACCGGATTGATGACCTCGGACTTTTTAGCATGCCGCCAGCACGGGATGGGCGGATCACGGGCGTGGTAAGAGCATTTTTCGTAGAAGACAGCACTGTACGACTGGTTCTCAAGTCGGCAGCTCCAACGGACCATGACAGTTACACTGTGACTACGAGCCGCCGATCCCTGACCGACTTTGAGCAGCTGGCACGCCTCCTGGCCGAGGAGAACCCAGCATCGTGGATCCCCTCGATGGCAGACACCCGATGGCCATTTCAGCTGCCCTCCAGGCCTTCTCGAGCAGCGCTGCGAGATATTCAGACACGAACCGACTGGTTCCTGAAGATTATGCTGAGCCATCCTACCCTTTCTACCCATGAGATGCTCTGGGAGTTTTTCTTGGTGCCGGAGCTACAGCTAGAGGCCATGGAGCAAAGAACAAAGCTCAAAGCAGAAACAAGAGTAGAAAAAGTTCGAGAAGAGTACGAGCCGATGGAAGACATACGTATAGTGGAGCAGTTTGTCGACCACGCCCGAGAGGTGGTTCGAAGTGTCAGCTATTCGACCAAGAGCGTGACGAGGCGTGCCAATGCCGTTACTCAAGTTGCTGCTGGTGAGTAGTGAATTTCATACTTTGTTGGAAAAAACTTCGGTTAGATGGACTAGGACACGGCTAATGATATATGACCCCATATGCTAGATTATTATGATGCAGCGGCGTTGCTCTACCGAGCTGTATTTACCATTCAATTTCTTCCGCCACAGCACATTGTCGGCATGGAGGTGTTTGTTAGAGCCATGACGCCGGCACAGCACAACCCTCAGATTGTGTTTCATACGACGCTGATGGCGATTCAATCCACGGTACAGGCAATGCTTTCAGCACTGTCCAGGCCGACGAACCTTATTGGGCAGATTATGGCAGCGAAGCGAGAGGCGGACAGAAACGACAGCGCTGCAACACGACCTTCGCGATGGCCCCTGGGCTTGCTGGATGACTCTAGACAACGAAACCAGGAGGAGAAGGAGAAGCGGGCACGCGAATCACGAGAACAAGCAGCATATCTCTCGAAAGAACTCCGATACACGCAACAAACGGTGGCAGCCGAACTGGCTGGATGGAAGGAGTCACACGATCAGGTGGGTATTCGGGCCATTCGCGACTATGCCCGAGGCATGGTGGTGCAGGAGAGAATAAGGCTCGAAGGCATGATGCGAGCGTTGAGAATTGTGCGAATGGGCAACTACCAGCAGGGGATGATGAACACAATGTCTCAGCGACGGCCCCCATCGCCTCCAACGGATGGGAAACAAGAGACGGAAGACGGGGATGGTGTGCCATCTGGGAACGAAACAAGTGGAGCGGAGTGAGTAATAGAGCGGGAATGGAAAAAAAATGAAGCTTTGTGATGGGCTGATTTCACCGTCGTCAACCGCACGCCAGCGTGTAAGCGAGGCGACGAGCGAAGACGACGCGTCACAAACTGGGTGTTGCCAAAGACGCGATGGCATCCAAGTTCGGTAGACAAGGGCCTACAGGGCTGGGCCTCGATAAGGAGGAGTGGGCTACGACAAAACAAGAAGAGGAAAAAAAAAAAAAAGAACAAGCGAGGGTGAATGAATGGGATGGTTAGCGTGTGCATGTTGCCGGTGCTGGATACCTTACGACCAAACCCTGATTCCGGCATTTGGGTTGGCCTTGGCGTTGGGGAGAAACCGATAAGAAGACTATTACAAGATTCTACTTTTAATGTTCATGATAGAAAAGACAGCGATGATATTTTTTTTCTCTTTGGACTGACTGACTTTACTTGGTTCAGCTTGAGCATATGGCCGGTGATGTGTGATGTGTACCGCAATATCATACTCGGCATGTTACTGTTACTAGATGTACGTAAGGCTACCCTATCTTGCAACTACAAGGTACGGCAAGCGTTGCTCCTTACACGTGGCCGAAATGCAGGGCGAATCTTCATGTCCCCACGTTGTATGTACGCCAGATAGATTGACAACAGACGGTGAGGCGAGTTTGATACCCGATGACAAGTCAAGAAATGAATGGGATACAAGGCTAGACGTGACAAGCAATCCCAGTTGATGCCAGCAAGAAGCATCCAGATACGACTACGCAGGCATGACGCAGCCTAAGCTAGGATTTAAGAGTCATAGAGACAACGCATACTGGAGCTTGCTCTAGATATGTTTCGAAACAGAAAATGGGGCTAGGACGAAAGCCCAGCTGCAGGATACAGGCCCAACTTGGGGTTGAGAATGCAGATGGTTCTTGTGCCCCAGACAAACATGAAACATGCGAACTTTTGCAAAAAAAAAATTCGGTCTTTTTTTTTTTTCCCGAGGACGACTTGCGGTGGAAGATGCCTGAGCATGAACTAGTAATACCTAGTTGTCGACTATGCTGGGGTAGATAGAAGAAGCACACTTGACAACACAGCAAACATGAACACGTTGATTTCTGTGGGGTGGATTTTTTTTTTTAGTTCTTTGGTTTTTTGTTCTTTGTTCTAGTGTTGGATCGAGTCTAGCTTGAAGCCTGGGTTTGGCTAAAACGGGAGAAGCCAGAGAGACAGACGGCCAATCAGGGGGCAGAAGTGGCGTGCAGCGAGCCGATTGGCTGGTGAAGGGCGGATGGACGACGCGCCGGGCGTGAATTTGAGAAGGAGAGAAGAAGGAGAATGGAAGAGAGGCGCGCGTCGAGGAGGAGCAGCAGCAGCTTTGCACGCGTTGACTTGATATTAGCTAGCGGTAGTGAGTGCTAGTAGTAGTACTTGGCGTGTTCTGGGTTGGCAAATATAGCAAGCCTTGCACTGTAATATAGAGTAGTAGTACAAGGTCTGTGGGCGGCTGAGCTGCGCATATTTAACGGCTGCTGGGAGGGCTTTTGCGGACGGTGATTGGATGGCGAGGGCTACGCGCCTGGATTGCTCTATATGGGTAGATGAACGGATGATGAATCGGATGTTTGCAGTATACACAATACAGTATAGGTACGGTAAGTAGATACAAGGTAGATTGCTAGTACTGCTGCTAAGAAACAAGTGGATTATGTATGTACTGTAGCAGCTTTTATTATAAGACAACATCAACATGGAAGCGAAGTTGCGCAACCGCCGCGGTGGGACGCTGATGCGCCGAAAATGGAAACAGCGGAAGAGCGCACAAACTATCTATGCACTTACAGTAAGATTGCTATTACAGTACTAATTCAGCTTTGGAGTTGCTTCCCCGATCTGTGCGGCTAACAAGCAAGACGCTCGGATCACGGGCTGGGACCGACGCAGAGAAGAGCCAAGATTCTCACGTTCTGTTCTTTTAATTTCCCGAGCTTTGGTTTTAGGTGTAAGACAACTTAACTAGAACAAGACCAAAAGGCTAGCAGCCCTGGCTAAGCGCTCGGCGGCTTGGGGGCCCCGCTCTAAGCGCCCGGAATGGCTGCGCCTATTTGCGGCAGCGGGAGACAATTTGCTTGTGGCCTGTCTCAGCGGTGTAACGAAGTATATTGCGAGTTGCACTTCATTTTACTTTTGGAAATTACAATTTGAGAACAAGAAGAGAGAAGCGCGGAAAAGGAAGGACTCTCGGTGTGTGAGTAGTAAGTAGTAGTAGGTAAAAATAGAATCATTCGGTACGACCCGGACGGTTTGTTGCCGTTGCTGCATGTAAGTACATGCATGGCGTATGAGTTTATTATTGCGTGCACGAGTACTACTAGTAGGTATACCTCTGCAATGTACACATATAGAGTAGGTACCTACTGTAGGCAGGTACAGAAGGGATGAAGAGCATTGTGACATTGACCAGCCTTTTTCTTTTGATTCTGGGGTCTGACAGATGCATTATACAGTGCTTGTACTTGTACAGTAGTAGTGTCGCCCTCTAAGTGGATGAGAGAGAGCCTCTTTGCTTGGCGCGACGGATATATATATATATATATATATATATATTAAAAAGAGACAATGAGACAATGAGAAAGAGGGGGTCAAGCAGTGACGCGACACGCGATTGAATGCGTTTCTTGTTCCGCGCCCGTGGAAGACGAGATGGAAAAAAAAAAAAAGAAAACGGCGGTTCTTCGCCAAGCCCCCCTCCCCCCCCGTCGTTTCTCAGATCTGGCCCAGATGCCAAATCGCAAGCACGCGTCCAACACGCATGACGGCAAATCTTGCTCGAGCCAACAGAACAAAAAACCCGCACGCTGGGGGGTGGGGGGTGAGTCACTGGACTCTGCTTTACTTTACTTTACTTTACTTTTGCTCCTTGCGACTGCGACTGCGACTGGGGCGCTGCCTCGTTCGTCTCGTTGCCGGCCAGCCACTCACAGGCCCGGCGCCTGCAACCCAAAAACCCGCTCAGCCCCCCCCCCCCTCCCCGGGAAAAGCTCGACGTCTGAGCCCTGCATCTGCCGCCGCTGCTGCTGCTTGTCGTATAAACCATGGAGGGAGAGAGAGAAAGCACTACATATTTTGACTCTGGTGGTGGGTGCGGCAATGAGCAGCAGCGGGGACCTTTTACAAGCCCCCATCTGGGTTGCATTTGCGCTAAACAAGACCCCCCCCCTGTCTTGTCTTGTCTTGTCTCTTCTCTGCCGTTGAGGGTTCCAAACAAGCCTTGTCTGCCGGCAATCTGTCTGTCTGTCTGCTGCGATATGTTACGGTCAGCAGGCTGGAGGGAGCAGGCTCCCGGTAGTTTTTCTTGTTCTTTCAGGTGCATAGAGACGACAAGTAAACGGGATATAGAGAAAAAAAAAAAAAAAAAAAAAAAAAGGCCGCGCGGGGGCGGTTGCAAGGTCTGGATCCTGCAATCGAGCTCCTTTGTCTGAGCCTGAATTCAGGACGGCATCGTTCTTGTACGACAGACTGGCGCCAGAAAGTACATTCCTAGTAGTAGTAGTAAGCAGTATTAGTAGGAGGTTCATCAAAGTCGGGCAGCAGCAACGATGCTGCAAATCCCTGATGTCTCCGCTTCTTAGGCCTCTGCTCTCTATGACTCTTTTCCATCCATTTCATGTATCCTCTCCCTCACCATCTCAGCCCCGTGCTTTGTTGTACAATCTTCCACGTCGTCGACTCTTTTTTTCGTGTTTCAAACACCACCATCGCCATATAAAATCGTGCCCAAGTGGGCAGACCAGACGCGGCGCGGCACCGGGGAGGGTGTGGACGTGGATTGTGGAAGTGGAAGTGGAAGTGGATTGTGGACCTCGACCAGGCCAGCAGCAAGGCCCCGCTAAGCCGCCGCCTCGCTGATCCACGAGCCGCTCTCGAGTACTACTAGCCAGAGACACGCACGGCTGCTGCGACGCTGGGCTGGGCCGCTCGCAACTCGCTGGGCTGGGGTGGTGCCGAGACGCCAGCAGCCAGGCAGGGCACACGCCTCTCTCTGCAGCATCCACGCCCCCCTGTCTGTCTCTTTTTCTTCTCTTCTCGTCTCTTGCCTGTCTCTCCAGGCGGCCGTGGGGCCCTGGCGACCATCTTCGGGCCCTCAAACCCAGAGGATAAGAACTCGGCTTCGTCCCTTGGTTTCCAATCGTTCTCATCTCACTCACTCCAATCTCTCTCTCTCTCTCAACAACCCCCCTCCTCCTCCAATCCTCTCTTGGTTCCTTGCCCTACATCTCTTACTTCCTCAGTCTTTGTTCCTTTGCCGGAGAGTTGTCCATTCTCATTCTGTTTTTATCAAGCTCACATCTGCACCTTTGGGGTATTTTTTTTTTTTTCACTTAGACCAAGATCCTTGCTCGCTGGCCGACATACTCCAAACACTTGGAGAAGCAGTTATATATATATATACATATACATATATAACATATTTCAAAAACAACAGCAACAGCACACTCACAAAAAAAGATTCAACTGTTTATACTGGAGCCGGTCTCCTTGTTATCCTAATTCAGCCATCTAATCAACTCCCTCACTCTCATACCCTCACAACAACCGCCATCATGTCAGCGTGAGTACACATCCATCCCCCATATCCACACAACACCAACACCAACATCAACAACAACAACAACAACACCCCAAACAACTTCCACCAGATACTAACATATCTCCCTCCTCCAGTCTGGCAGCCGACGTCTCCTTCGACTTCACCTTCCCCTCTCCCTCCCCCTCCCTCGAGGATCCCGCAACCCCTCCCATGGACACCCTGCCCGTCATGGAATACAGCCTCGACCACTTCCCCTCCAGCCTCCTCGAGCTCCCATACGGCTCCCACAACCGCCACGTCCGATCTACATCCCGCGCCTCCTCCGTCTACTCCGCCATCTCGGCCGTAGACTCAATAGCAGAGTCGGCATGCTCCCGCTTCACCACGCCTCCCCGCGCCAGCCCCCCCGTCCGCCAGCACGGCCCTCTGCTGCTGCCCAAGATCCGCTCCCAGGACCAGCAGCTGGATCAATCTCACACACTCGCCCGCGCAGCAACAGCACACTCTCGCTCCAACTCCATCCGCTCTGCTGCCTCTGCGAGGGCCAGGATGGCTCACCAGCAGTCCACGCCCCCTCCGCCGGCCTCCAAGCCCATCCGCACAAGCCACTCCCGGAGCTACACCAACCCTGAGACCCTCGCCAACATGGCTTTTGCTCACATCTCGCCCTTCAACACGCCTCCTCCTCCGCAGACGCATGATGAGGCTGCTGCTGCTCCGGTCTTCCCCTCGTCGCTGCTTGCTTCGCCGCCAAGTTTCGCTCAGGACCTGCCGCCGCCTCGTCGAACCAGCACCATTGACACCGCCACCATTGACAAGTATGGCTATCCGACGTATCGACAGATGCCTTTTGTGCCCACCACCACCACTGCTGCTGCCGCTGCTTCACAGTCGGACTACTTGTTCTCGTCATATCTCCCCCGTGCTCCATCTCCATTGGCTCTGGCCGCCACTGCTACTCCCGACTCAGAGCCATCGACAACTCTCATGCAGCACCTGACTTGCGCCAACCCTGCCGCATCTCTCGTCCGGACCATCTCCTTCCCCCTCCGCGACCCTTCCATCAAGCACTTCTGGTGGGATGTCCGCAGCGTCTCCTCATGGTCAAGCTTCAACGCCTCGACCGTCCTGTCTCTCCCGGGGGCATCCGCTCTGCTCAACTCGCCAGTGCCTGCTTCCTTACTGCAAACGCCAACATTCTCCTCCCGCCACCCCGAGACTGAAGCTGCTCTCCACAGCATCTACGCCTCATACTACCTCCCCAAGCTCAACTCCGCACTGGCCATGTCGTCCAACCGCCCCCTGCAGCTCTCCGTCCCCGCCAAGACGGCATCCGGCGTCAACGACCTCATCTTCGTCGCAAACCCCATCGGCGAGTCGTCCACCGCGGCTGCCATCTTCGGCGGCAAGCCCACCGGCCGCGTCGTCGGCCTCGTCCGCAGCTTCGACCGCTTCAACACCGGCATGCGCGCCGAAGGCAACATCAAGCGCGTCGACTACCTCCGCGGCCTCGCCGCCCTGCACTACGCCATGCGCGAGCACGGCTGCCGCTACGGCTTCATCCTCACCGAGATCGAGCTCGTCCTCGTCCGCGCCGGCACAGAGTCCACCCCTTTCTTTGGCGACTTGGAAATCGCTTCCGTCCAGCTCAACGCCGCCGCCGCTGCGTCTGAAGCCGAGCTCGACTCCTCAGACGGCGGCGTGCCCCTGACGGCCTGTCTTGCCCTCTGGGGCCTGTGCCAGCTCGCTGGGGATCAGACGCCCGCGGGCCACGCCCACTGGAAGGCTGAGATTGGCGCTCCTGCCGATGGCACCAGGCGAAAGGCCAAGGCCCGGGACAACTGGATTCCCAAGCCGCAGCTGGCGGAGAAGCGCGAGGCCAAGAGGAGCCGAGGCTGGGTGTGGCCCGAGGATCCCATTGGGAGGAAGGAGATGGGCAAGAGGGGCGTCAAGTATGGTGGATTGTGTTGAGTTTTTTTTTTCCCCTTTCCCTTTGAGATGCTTGGCTGGTACTCGCATCTCTCTCTCTCTCTCTCTCTCTCGCTCAGTAGTAATATCTTTTCTAATATGCCTTGATATCTTTTTCTTTGTCTGAGTTTTATGAATGGAATGACTTTAGCAAGATATGTATACAGCTCGACTAATTACCCGCTCTTTTATCATTTCCTTTTTATATAAATACAAGACTGTTTATTTATGCACTTGAGATTTATTATATTCTGTGGTGTGACTATCGACTAGGTAGTCATGCATTGTTTAACCTCCTTATTATATAGGATCCAGTAGAATCTCTTAATCCACATGCTTGGATGCAATGGATACCCATCTTTTTTAAAAGAAAAAAAAAAAAAAAAAAAAAAAAAAACAAAAGGAAGATGAAAAGAGAAGATACAAGGATACATAAGAGTTTCACAGCCACTTGATTAATGAATGGTATACAAGCAATCACAAAATGAGCTTCAAATGCGGTGGTGGTATTTTACTTTTATTTTTCCTAACCCAAGGACAAAATGATCCCATTACATGAGCAGTACTCCGCAGATACGAGACATTTAGCTCTTGGCAGCACCGGCCTTGATGAGCATAATGTCACCATCCTCCACTACGTAGTCCTTACCCTTGGTCATGACCTTGCCCTTGGCCTTGACCTCAGCTTCATCACCAAGCTCCTTGATAACGCTAAAGTTGTAGACAACAGCCTGGATAAAAGTCTTCTCAAAGTCGGTGTGGATAACACCGGCAGCCTGGGGAGCCTTGGTGCCGTTGCGGATAGTCCACTGGCGGACCTCGTCGGCTCCCGTTGTGAAGAAGCTGCCCAGCTGGAGCGCCTTGCGCATCTGGACAATCAGCTTGGGCAGGGCAGACTCGGCGCCAACGTTCTTCTGCTCCTCCTTGGCCTCCTCCTCAGTCTCGTAGCGAGTCAGACGCTCCTCGAAAGAGACGGAGATGGGAATGATGGGGTCGCCCTCGGCGTGCTCCTTGATCCACTCGGCGACCTTGGGGAGGTACTTGTTCTTCTTTCTGATGTAGTCCTTCTCAGACAAGTTGACAAGGTACACGACGGGCTTGGCCGTCAGCAAGAAGAGAGGGTTGATGACCTCAATCTATTTGATGCTTGTTAGCACTGTTGCCACCCAAGGTATATGAAAACAGAAATAGTAGAGTGGTAAAGCAATAAGATCAGAATAGGTTTCTTCTCACTATGTCTAAGACATTCGACGAGCTGGGTTTAAATTGTTCGAGCCGTCAAGGCTCTTTGTCATCACGTAAATTGCGGGGGCCAAAAGAGAGCAAAAAAAAAAAAAAAGGAAAAAAAAAAAAAGCGCTTACCTCCTTGGGGGACCAGTTGCCCTTGCGGACCTCCTTGCCGTCTTGTAGCCAGGCCAGGACCTTCTCAATCATCTCCTGTTCAATCTTAGCCTTCTTCAGCTCAAGACTCTGGCCGCCCATGCGGGTCTTCTTCTTCTGGTTCTCGAGAGCCTTCTCCACGAACTCAATATCCTTGAGTCTCAGCTCCTCGCTGATGATGTCCAAATCACGGGTAGGGTTGACGTCACCCTCGACGTGGATAATCTCAGCGTCGTCGAAGCATCGAACAACTTGGAAGATGGCATCGACAGCACGGATGTGGGAAAGGAAAGAGTTTCCGAGACCAGCTCCGGTGGAAGAACCGCGAGTCAGACCGGCAATATCGTAGACGGTCAAGTTGGCGGGAACGACAGACTTGGGCTTGTATTTCTCAACGAGCCAGTCGAATCGCTCATCGGGCACAATAACACGAGCTTCTTCAGGCTCAATTGTGGCGTAGGGAAAGTTCTTCAGGCTGTCAGCACCCCGGATGAAGAAAGACGGGCGGGGGGCTTCATACAGCTGGGTTGCCAAGATTGCACTTTGTGATGGCCTGGAAGAGGGTAGATTTGCCGACGTTGGCGAGACCGACCTGGGAAAGGACGATATGTTAGGATATCGAGGCACTTGCGTAGAGGGAGGGGATCGCAGCCACTAGGGCTGGGCAGGAGAGTATCTGCTCACAATGCCACTCTTCAAGTTGTTGCCGGGCCTGCCCAGAGGAATCTTCTCCTCGACAACCGCCTTCTTGGGAGGCATCTTTCTTGATTTTGCGTAGTGACGGGAAGGGAGAAAAGGGACGAGGCGTCGAGAGGATGGAGCTAGTCCAAGAGCTGGAGCTGCAGACCTTGCTGCGCGCGACGAAAACCCAGAGAGAAGAAGAGCGAAATGCGGGACGCAAGACGCGGATGAGGAAGCCAATGTGGTGGCTGTGGCTGTTCCTAGTCCGAAGTGGCCGGCTCTAGGAAGAATCAGAAGCAGAGAAGAGCTTCTTGGAAGTGCAAAGGGGGCGCAGATGGAAGTTGCTGGCCCTTTTTTTGCCTTCGTGTTTTTTTTTTCCTGGTGAGAGGAGGGGAGATGGTGTGAAAAGGAAATTTAAGTCTCGACCCCACATGTGGTGGGCTTTAGCTGAAGCTCTGTCGGGACCCGGCGCCAGATTCTTCCGGGGCCTGGCCAGGGCATGCGTCATAGGGCATGAGTCGCCAAAAGGGCTCTCCGTTGGTGCTGCTGCTATCGCGGCGCTGCCGGAACCGGGCTGAAGCAACGAGGCGCCTGGCAGAGCTGCCTCGGGCGGCGCTATTTGCCGCCGCCACGGGAGCCTGCTACGCCTGTATATTAGTTGCATGGCATCCTGTCGCAGGTGTCGCAGCCCATCTCAGCTCGCTCGCCGACGTAATCTCACATCACCGCTCACGTTTGAAATCGATTGTCGCATCTCCCGGCGCTGCCACAAGACATAAGACGGGACATCCTATTTAAATTCCTCTCGCGCACCCGCCGCTCCTCTGGATTTGCTCTCTTGTCTCTTCTTCCCCGGCGGTTCCCCGCATTGTTTCACGGCTTACACGCGAGATACTAAGATCGCGAATCTCCACCCCCAGCGTCGCAATGCCTTCGCAGCAGGATCACCACCACCAGCATCACCACTCGGGCCAGCGCGCCAGCAGACACAGATCGACGCTGTCGCTGCAAAAGACGGAAATCAAAATCCACGTCTACGATCTTCTCCCTGTAAGAGTCTCTCCCCCATGGAGCTGAAGCTGGGCTTTTTCCGCGCCTTGGAATTTGTCTCACCGTCGCCATGAAGCGCCCTGCTTGCTAACACATGTCTTTGTCGTCGATAGCCCGGGAGAGTCGCCTCTGTTCTATGGGCGGTCGGGGCGTCTCTGCTTCATTCGGGTGTCGTCATCAACGGCCGGGAATACGCGTATGGTGGACACGATAAGCGCGGAGTCACCGGAGTGTACTGGACGAAACCTCGCATCGAGCCTCCCGGCGGCACCTTCAAGTGCGAGATTCTGCACGGCTTCACCTTGGCCACGTCGGAAGAAATCGATGCCATGCTGCGACAGGCGTCAGAGGAATTCTTGGGCACCTCGTATAATCTCCTCACAAAGAATTGCAACCACTTCACGTCGTATCTCTGCAAGAAGCTGACGGGAGATGCCGGCCCGGCATGGCTGAATCGCGCGGCAAGCATTGGAGTTGCACTGCCGTGTGTGGTGCCGAGAGACTGGATCGAGCCCCCAGAATATGTCAGCGCCGATGGCGAACTCATGGACGATGACGACGAACATGCGGACGAGCAGTCGCGAATGCTGGGGCGGCAGAGGCCGCATCTCCTCTCAGAACATGGCGACGAATGGAGCAGCGAAGATGAACGGCGCAGAGGTGGAAGTGGAAAGGGAAAGCAGATACTCCGAGATACATCGGGCAGACAGCTCCCAGCTGCAGAGAGAGCTATCCGAGCGTGATGATTGCTGTTAGTCCCGTGACACATTGCTTCATATTCATCTTTCGTTTTTTAGCTTATGGGCTGGTGTATGGGGTTGGCGTTCTTGGCTGAGTTATGACGTTCAAATCAGATCGGACGATACCATTATTTCATACTCATGGAGGGACCAGGAGTTTATGTTATAGGATTAGCATCTTCACGGACTGCGCCCTGTAGCCCAATTTGGGGGGGTTGTTTTATTTTTTGTTCCGTATTTTTTCTTTGTCTTATCTCTGGTATAGGTAGTACAAGATATGGTACATTCGGCTGTATATATAATCACACATAACTGATGCAACCGAGCATCTACAAACGCCTCGGCTTCTCGCTTCTCGTTCCTGCAAACTTGATTCTCGTTGAATCCGCAACCCGCACAATCTTGTCCCGCAGCACCTTGCCCTCCGGGCTCATCAGGACCTTGACCGCAGCCTCTCTGCCCTGACCGAATCCTCGTAGAACCAATTCGAGACGCTGAATCTTCATGGGCCACCCCGTGTGGATCAATCGCTCCAAAACGTATTTCGTCAAAGAGTAGGCCGAGTCGAAAGTGCCCCGCCGTGATTTTCTGAAACCAATGTTGCCGCACGACATGGAGATGATGGGCTCCCGGTTCGGCTTTGTGCAAGTGATATGTGTATTGTGCTTGTGTGCGTAGATATGGAAGTGGTAGGGCTCCAGCTCATCCTCCTTCTTTTGGGTGGCCTGTGAGGGTGCGCCTGACAGGACGCTGGTATCGATGTTGGACTTGTTGAGAGCCTGGAAGACCATGCTTTGGGAGAGGCTGGCCATGGAGTCAGGCTGCGTGGATCGGCCGCTCGATCCTAGTGACGTTCCCCAGATGCTTTCGAGGAGGGATTCGGTTCGAGGCTTCGGAGGCACCGTCTTGGGCGACTCTGGCTTCCCATCTTTGGAGTCTTCCCATCGTGCGCTTGTCTGAGACAGGAATCTGGCGCTCTGGACGCCATTCCTGGCCACAATGTTGTGTGATATCCGGGCGAGCGGTCGCGCCGCAAAGCAGCTTCTCAATGGCTGGCTCATTGTGTCTGCGCCTGTCTTCGCTTCTCCTGCGTGCTCGTCGGCTCGAGATCGATCCAAAAAGAGGCCCTTGGAATTTTCCCACGCACCCATTCGGAATGGCCGCCGCCATAGTGGCGCAAAGTGGGATTTTGCCGGCGTTCTACCGGCTGTCCGCCTGCCTTCCGCCGCCAGCCGACATCGCGAAACCAAAATTTCCTTCGCACCAGAGCCACATCCTTTCTTGTCCATCACCTCTTCCGCCGCTCTGTCCAGGGGCTGCAGTCACTTGCAGGCTTTTTCTCTTTCTTGTTTTTGTTTTTCCTCCCCAGAACAAAGATGAACTCTCTTGTCCGCAGCGCTGCCAATTCGGAACATGCTCTCTCCAGAGCATCTACTCGTTTTGTCCCCGCTAATGGCCGATGTCCCGCCGCATACGCTCGGCTAGCTTCTCAGCTTGCGCAAAAATCAGCTCGAAATGTTGCGGGCATTGAGCGCGCGGCGCTTCCTACTGCGGTTTCTACACCGCTGAGATCCAGGTTTCTTCCTGCCGATTTACCAGTTCCTTCAGCGGCCTCACAATCTCGGTTCTTGCATGTAAGCGGCCGGAGACTGCAGGAGGATAAGCCGAAGACCGAGGCAAAGCCCGCCGAAGCAAAGCCCGCCGAGGACGCTGAGCAAAAGGCCAAGTCTGAGGAAGACCCGGCCAAAGACTCAGAGGAGAAGGCCGAGGGCAAGGAGGAGGGCAAGGCTGAAGGCGAAGGCAAGGAGAAGAAGGAAGATCTGCCGCCGCCTCCGCCCCATGGCGACAAGACACCTTGGCAGGTCTTCATGGAGACCATGAACACTGAGCTTCAAAAGTCCCAAGAGTGGAATGAGTCGACCAAGCAGATTGCTGCGTCTGCCAACCAGTTTACCGAGAGCGAATCCGTTCGTCGAGCTCGAGAGGCTTACGAGAAGTCCACCAGCGCCATCTCATCAACAACCACCAAGGCGGTAAAAACCACAGCCACCGCTATTGGAAAGGGTGCAGCATGGACTTGGGACACCTCAGCCATGAAGGGTGTGCGCAAGGCCGCCAACGTTACGGGTGATGCGCTCGACAAGGCCACAAAGCCCATCCGAGACACCGAGGCTTACAAGAATGTCAAGGACGTCATTGATGATGGAAGTTCTTCAAGATATGGTGGGTGGGTCGAGAAAGAGGAGCGCAGGAAGAGAAGAGAGCAGTGGGAGAAGACTCGTGGCGGTGGTCATGAAGTTCTTCAAGAAGACCCCAAGTAAGTTTATCGCCATTCAATCGCCATAGTTGGCCAGCTGGGTTCTAACAATTTTATTAGTGCTGGTACCAATGTCACCTTGCACAAGGATGCAGCCTGGAAGGAGGCCTGGAGAGATTTCCGCGACAGCAACAAGTTTGTCCAGGGAGTTTTCAGCATGAAGGGCAAATACGAAGAGTCCGAAAACCCCCTCATCTCGACCGCTCGAAGCATCACCGACACTATTGGCGGATTCTTTGCCGAGAACGAGACCGCCATGGTGATCAAAAAGTTCCGTTCCATGGACCCGGCCTTCCAGACCGAGCCATTCCTGCAGGAGCTGCGCGAGTACATCCTCCCCGAGGTGCTGGACGCCTACGTCAAGGGAGACACAGAGACTCTGAAGATGTGGCTCTCGGCTGCGCAGTTTTCCGTCTACGAAGCGCTCACCAAGCAATATCTCCAGGCGGGTATGAAGTCAGATGGCCGTATTCTGGACATCAGGAACGTCGACATCCTGAGAGCCCGTATGCTGGACCCTGGTGAGATTCCAGTCTTCATCATTACGTGCCGAACCCAGGAGGTCCACGTTTACCGCAATGCCAAGAGCAACGAGCTGGCTGCCGGTATGGAAGACAAGGTGCAGCAGGTGACATATGCTATTGGTATCACCAGAGTTCCGGAAGACGTAAACAACCCCGAGACTAGGGGCTGGCGTCTGATTGAGATGCAGAAGAGCGGAAGAGACTGGGTCTAGAAACCCGAAGGAAGAAAAAAAAAGAAAGCATGACTTGTACTCGTTTCTGTATGATTCACGGCGTCCGGGAGCATGGGAGTGATCCTTGGCAGGGAAGCCTTGCCGATCTGTGTTAATATGTATATTATGTCGTCAACTCATGTGAAGGATACATATATCCAAGGGACAAAAAATCGCGATACAAAAAATCGGAGGGAAAAAAAAAGGGATACCGGAGCATGAAGAAAATCATGCCATGATATAAACACCGCTCTACCTGCCTCTAATATGAGGCGCTTTTGTGTGTACGATGATGATATGAGGGAGAAAGGGAAGGGAAGGGCGAGAGGTTGGGATATAGACATATAGATATAATCACCAAATGGGCCAAGGATATTAAGGGCAATTGGAACGATGATAATCTCTATTCGAAGCTATTCCTGGTTATACCATACAGTCTAGCAATAATAAGCCCGAGATACAAACAGCCAGTCAACTTGTTCCGAAAGGCATAAAAATTACTCCTCTTCAAGTTACTCCTATTCAACTTCAACTTCATTCTTACTCTCTTCTTCTTTCAACATGTCTCTCACCTCCATCAATGCCTTTCCCAATAGATTGAGCCCCCATCTTTGTCTATTGGCATCAGCATCCGCCGGCTTAAATCCAACTCCCCAGATTCTATCAAACGGACTGGCCTCTACAAGCTCCCTCTCTCCCGTCCTCAACAGCGTCTCCTTCAACGAGTTTCTAAACAGCGGAATATCACCCGAGGTTCCAAGACAGAATCCTTCTTCCGTCACGGCGTTTGTGAATTTGAGATGGTTGCCACGCCGGACAATGGCTTCGCGGTTGGCATTCCACGTCGCCTCTGAGAAGTTTGCGACTTGGCGGCCGAGGGCCTTGATTTTGCGGGGGTGGAGGCCTGGCTCGAGGATTTTGGCGGCGACGGCGTGGTCGTTGAAGAGGATTGCTTTTTGATACATCATGTAGCTGCGTAACATTAGTTCTACTGGCTCTTGAGATTAATGCCAATGTTGGGGATAGATGTACTGTTCAGCAGTCTCATAGATGACCTCTGGGTTTTTGTCGTCCTTGAATGGACAGTAGTACCATTGCGAGAGCCATCCCGTGTGGGAATCTGATTCTCGCCAGAAATAGATGGGCTGAGACTGAGTTGCTGATGATTTGGGCATTATTATGCACGACGGACGATTATTTCAGTGGCTGATTGGGCCAAAAGCGATTTCTCATGAACATTAAGACATTATTTATAATTCTTCCAGTGCCCGCAGAAATCACTGCTTTCTGCCTATTTCGCCTATTCGGTGTGAGTAACTGCTCTTGAGAGAGATTTGGGCTGCGTGAATAGCGTTCAATAGGTGCAATTCATCGTGGCTTTGCGCATTGGCGTCAAACGAGATTTAGCCTCACTGACTCATCGGCAAGGCAGCTGAACTGGCCCCCTGCAGTCATGGCGTCTGCAAAGCTACATGTACGTGCCACCCATTCACAGCAGCAAGAATATATATTTGCTTTTGCAGTAAAAGAATGAACTCTTTGCGTTTGTCTTGTAACTGGTATTTCTCACACGCTGGTGGTGAGGGTGCTGCGCGACGTAGCTTGTATGTGGATACATGGGCTGAATAGTAGTTAGTATTGGAGGGCGCTCTCGTGAACTCTTCCCCAATACACGACTTCTCAACAAATATAAGTATACTATTCATCGTATCCTCTTCATGTGTTTGAGTCTAGCCGCCGTTTACCCACAAACTGCCGGGTTCCTCGCATAACTTGTTCGAGAATACTAAACTCCTCGGGTGGCTGATACGAATCGGACCGCAGGCCAATATATGGAGCCGCGGCGGCTGTAGCTATCTCGTCTAACGATCGAATTGATATAGTGAATCGAGTCTTGGCTTAAAGTAAATCTTCGCTCTTCAAGCCATCTGGCAAACCGTGGGGTATAATGGATCATCCCACGAATCACATAAAGCGCAATGCCCTCTCAGCAATATCCTCACGCGACATCTTTTTCTTTGACTCTCACCAACACCGATTCATATTTTCGTCATCACCATGGCTAACTTGTTTAATGCTACCATTTCCAAGTTCCGCAGCTTCTTTGGAAGTGGCCAGGAGCGCAATGTTTCTCCATCTCCTGGTGACCAGTCTGCCGATAAACCAAGCCAATTGTCGCTGAATCAAGAAGCTTCCGTTTCTAAAGATTATACTCTTGAATATGATGATTATTCCGTCAACACCATGCTTCCCTCGTATGGTGAAGCAACTACAGTACTAGAGCATGCTGCTAACCACGGTACTGACATGCCATGTCTCTGCGTGTTACACCAAGGCTGCTGCCGCATGCACAATTCGCTACGAACGCCTAACCGTGATCTTCTTGATCAACCAGGCATTCTTAGCCGTATGGTGTCGAATACGCTTGGAGGATCAGGCATGGAAGCAAAAGATTTCAATGCCAAGGAATTTTCATCGCTTACACTTACGCCTATCCATGCCACCATGCGTTATCACCTCTCAATGGATCACTTAGAGTGCGTTCGTCGCCAACTCGACCCTAGAAGAACTACGGATGTTATTACAAGCCTATCTTACGAAGAAAAGTGTGTCTCTAAAGAAATCAACTATTACGATTGGTTAAGTGATATATATTTCCGAGATGGCACCTTCCTGCAAAGTCAACAAATGCAATGCTATCTCGGCGAAGGAACCAAAAAATCAGAATATTTCGCAGCGTGTCCACACCAAAGCCTATGCATTTCTCCAGCAGAATTCGTGTACAAGGATGGTATGCTCGAGGCACAGACGTGCGTAACCAACCAACCGCCCCGATGTGCATCTCACCCAATGGAGAAATGGAACAGCTCCCAAGAACGCTATGCTCAGATTGTCGTTTGCACAATATGTCATTCAGATGCAGAGTGCACTTTAGAACTATATGATCGCCAAAGTCTAATACGTTATACTTGCTACAGAGATCTTGGTTCAGGAACATCCCCAAGCGACCCCAAATGGCTTGCTTTACTTACAGGCGAAGGCAGCCCCCATCGTAAAGAACACGAGCTCAAGCTCTATTCATGCGTTTGGAATACGGCAGTAGACTTAAGACGGAATAGCTATCATTATATCACTCACCTAATGCCGAATGGAAGAGTATTTAATGCGCGCGACGAACGATATAGATTAAGGGAATGAAATTGGTAAATAGCTTTAGTTCAATAAACATGTTTGCCCCTTTTCTTGCGTAGTCTACATGCATATCGACCCGCCCCGATGTCAATCTCATCCAAGCAAGATGTGGAGGAGTTCGGAAGGACCCTTCACTCAGATGGTCGTCTGCACAATATGTCATTCAGATGCCGAGTGCACTTTAGAGATAGAAAAGGATCAGTACCTTACGATACGGTATACTTACTCTCGGGATCTCGGCTTAGGAGTATATTCAAGAGACCCCAGATGGTTTGCTTTGCTTACCGGCCAGGGCTACCCTCAGTGACAGGAGGGTGATCTCAGTCTCTATGCACGCGTCTGGAAAGCGGCTTCAGACTTGAAGCGGGATCGTCTTTACGAAGTCACCCACAAAACGCCGAATGGATTATTTATTATGGACACCAAAAACATTCAGAGATCAGACAAGCTGAGAATAACTTTAGTTTAACAAACATTCTTGTTGCTTTTTCTCTTGCAAGGTTAACATACCTATCTACTCTGACTGTGTATTTCCTTTCTGCCCGTTCTGCTCACATTTCACGATATTTGGTAGGTATGAAAAGGTACGTTTTGAATAAAGCAGGCCTCTAGCCCACAGTCCCAGTGGCTCAGTTTCCAACGAAGCATGCTGATGGAATGATATGGCAGTTGTTAACGTTAGGGGGCTTCTCTGTTGCTGGTGGCCGCCTCCAAATCTGCAAGGCAAAGCCGAAGGCGCAGTCTTGTTGCTGGCGAGAAAATAATACCAGAGGGGGATCAAGAAGCTTATAATACAACAAGACATACATTCTATATGGTCGGGGTGGTACGGTGGGACTATAATGCGTATTTAGCTACAGTTTTCGAGGTAGCGATAGTAGCAAGACGTAGGTAGAATAGCTAAAGTAGTGATATTATCGACAATAGAAGAAAATAGATATAGTAGCACAAGTAGCACAAGTAGTATATGTAGCATATGTAGCATCTCCTAAATCTAGAATAATTTTGAATCATCTTCATTCGACATAATATTTTCCAATCGTCTCTACAACGTCTTCCAATTTTTGCTCGTATTAGCCATCTCTTTAATAGTGAAGATATCTTCGTACACAATGCCTATGTCTATTGTTGTCCATTTCACGGTGTAAAAATCTTCCACGTGGTCTTCTGTGTAGATTTGTTTCGAAAAGTATGAGAAGGCATGCTCAAAGCTGACAGTATAAGGCGTATGATAGTACATGGCAGCTGCTACCGCTTTTGCTATAGTAGCTAATGCTGCATCTGCTACTGCTGGCGCTGGGGCTTGAGCCGGGCCGGACCGCGAGAGAGATGACGGTTGGGTCGCCCTTTTCTCCCTTTTCTCCCTTCTACCCCTTCTTTTCCCCCCTTTCCCTCTTCAAGACCTCAGGAGGCGGCAGTGCCACCGGGACCAGCAGGGCCAAAGCCGGGGTTGCTTCGGCTTCCACACGGAGGGCGCGGGCAGCGGCAGCCCAGCGACGTGAGGCTCACAGATCGTTCTTCCAAAACCACCACATCCCAGCCACCACCATTCCGACGACGGTGAGGTAGTTCACCAAGGTCTAGCTCAGCTCGTAATGGTAGTGGAGCCGGCCTTCGTCTGAACAGGAACAGGTGGCTTCCGGGGTGGGTGATTTCGGGCTATCTGCTTGGGCGAAAAGCAGCAGCATCATTCCTGCCGCCGTCGTTGTGAGTGGGCCGGCAACGGTAACGGGCCCGGAACCAAAAGCGGGGCTGCAGCCGGAGTCGAGAGACTGGATGTAAATTTATCGCGACTTCCCGTATCTGAGACAAATTTATGGCTCTGAGTAATCATGGCGGGCGAGTAGAGTTGAAGGTGTTTCTCCATTGCGGCGAATGGTTGAAGTGAAGTAAATAGCTTGTTTGATGTGTCTCCAGAGAGAAGAGAATGTTTGGTGAGGAGTTGAGGGAGGGTCCAATGATGTAGATACTGGCAAGGACTTTTGATGATAGGTCGTCTTTACGCCTGCGTTTGATGAATAGCAAGGCTATGGAGCTGCTTTAGCTTCGGCTTTGATGATGCTTAATAGATCTTAACGGGTAGGCTTTGAGTGGTTGAATCGTCTAACCCACAGTCTCCATGGCTCCGGCCGCAACTAGACAGGCGGGGGAACGACCTAGTCCTTAGGGGCGCCAGTCCTCCTTCTTCGGCGGCTTTGGTGCCCAGTTGAGTCGGCGGAGGCGGAGAGGAAGAGGAGCTGCTGTGTCTGCTGCTTCTGCTTCTGCTGCTGCTGGGGCTGCCTCATCTTGGGCCGGAGGTGGGGCGCTGGGGCCGGGCCGCCAGAACGACAACAACCGGAGGCCCCTTTGCCCCCCTGGGGACCCGAGAGCCGGCACGGCCACGGAAAACGGCAGCATCGCGAGGGCCAGCAGGGTCGGGAATCGGGACCGGGGATCTCGGACCGGGCGCCGCGCTCTCTCTTCCACCGGATCACCACGTCGATGGCGGTGACGCAGGCGCAAACAAAACGGGCCGTCTCGTAGGCCCGGTGGAGCCATATATCATAGGAGGAGGAGGAGGGCTGCGGCTCAGGGGCCGCCCAGACCACCACCATCATCATCATCGCCATCGTCATCTTCGTCGTCGTCGTTGTTGGTGTTGTTGGTGCTGCCGCTCTCGGTGATCCGTAAGGTCTGAAGGTCGTACAATTGCGTAAAGAGCAAAAAGCGATGTTTATAATGACAATAGGTTGTTGATTTCTTCTCCAGTAAGAGCAACGATACCTTGTAATAATCGAGAAGTGACAGTCCTCAGTCACTATCTCATCATTAAGAAAGTACGACTACACATTGGGAAGGCATCCTGCCTAGAACTAGAAAATAAGCTCCAACCACATTGACTCGACAATGGTTGTCGCTTGCTGTCATAACGGTATATTGCAATTTTAGGAATCAGAATATGCAGATGGAAACGTTTCGTCGCCATCCATTGTATAATGGTGACGAACTGGAGATTACATTCAAAGTTGCAGCTCGCTGGCCTAGAGGCATGAACCGCTTCTTTACAAGAATGTTATGACTTCCACTTTCATCGGTACTGAAAGCAATTTCAATATACTCAAACTATAATAATGCCAGTTTCTGTTGTGAAAAAAAATTGTAACCGACCTCAGAACGACTTCATGGCGAAGCTTATATGGGCACCCACTGCCGTTTACCACTTTTCATGGTAGACACCTCCATGAAGATCGTCCATAAACATAAAACTTCCTATCTACCACCTATCTTGCGTATGCCAAAAACATGGCGTGAACAGAAGCAAGTATGAGAGGCTGCAATTGCCATTTCAGGTTCTTGACTCAGCTTTCAGACCAAGGGTAAATTAAGTACACCAGCGCATGCTAGAATAGCTGAATTATAGGCATCTGCCTTCATTTAAGGTAGCTGCGGCTGCATTGGCTCAAGAATCCAAGGAACCACTATATTAGCCCACTACATCAGCTGCATCTAGATGCATCTCAACATTTGACCAACATGGAGTAGATATCAAATTTAGTCAAAGAAGAAGTAGCAACTTCTACGCCGCTAATGCCAAAATTTATTTACCAGCTTTAAACATGGGGGATAACTACTCTCGGATTTACAGCATCGACCAATAAATGAGTTTCTCAATAACTACACATATACAAATGCATCACACCTGTCTTGCTAGATTCGACCACAGTACAAGAAACATGTACCTAGAACGAACCAGTTCAAAAATTGATGTATTAGGTAGTTACGTATAAACTGCGTGTGGATCATTCTGTCGCTATCAACCATTCCTTAAAATTAGTTCGAGACTGGCTCGCGGGCCATCAGATAAGCCGTTGCCTCGATAGGACTGCCCCATTTTGACAAGTCCACGACAATTCTATCCACCTCTTTGAAGCCAAATTTCTCATACAGTGGTCGCCCCTCTTCGGAAGCCTCAAGATATGACACGAGCCCCAGTCTGTCAGCCTCTGCGGTTCCCCACTCCAGGCATTTACTTCCGGCGCCTCGTCTTTGGTGGTCAGGATCGGTGTGGAGGAGTTTGAGATCTGCAGATAGGTCAGCCATCACCATACACCGCATTGATGGTTTATTCCAAGAACGCCAGAAGTGACTTACAAACGTGCGGCTTTCCTTCAAACTTAGCCCACCATCTTCTATCCATCTCTCCAAAGAAGGCGTCGCAGGCCTCTATATTCGTCCCAGGTCCCCAACTGCGCTTAGGCTGGCTTGGCTTAAGGTCCCCAGACCAAATGAACCATAGAGTGCATGCAATAATGCCATCCTCGCCCTTTGCTTCCAGGTCTGTATCGACCACCTTCATCATCTTGAAAGCTGGCTCTTCATTTTTTCTCGCAATCATGATGGCAATACGGTCCTCAGTAGCCATGCCCTCTCCCGGGAAGAAAACAGCACTGGACTTGTTGGGGCCATAGGCACGCTTTTCTATGGCGGCGGAGCGAGCCATATCCGCTTCCGTAGCTGGGACGATTTTGAGAGGCATGATGGGCAGGCTTCGTGATCTTCCAATGGACAGAATGATGGGAATAGAGACAAAAAAAATGGTATGGAGTGATTAATGTGTAGAATAGGTCTTTCTTTATATACAATCGCCTAGTGTGGGATCTTTGGCGAGCCACTTCGGCGAGCCACTTCGGGAAAGACGCCGCTGCGGGTCCCGGCATTGCAGACCCGTCTAGTGAATCCTCATGCCAAAAGTCACCAAACGCCGGGACAAACAAAGACTCTTGAGGGAGCCAATCTAGGATGTATTTGGTCAAAATTTCTGGATATAGAATATGCTAGTTATTAAAGCTGTCTGAAACAAGCCCGTCATGGCTAATGAGAGTAAAGATGAGGTCGAAAACATGAGCTTGGCGTCAAGATATCCGTGATTCGTGTGGGGTTTCAACGCCACTACGCTGAAACCGCGGGGGCTGAAGCAAGGCTGAGAGGAGAGCCGAAGCCGCGCTGAGAGCCGAAGCCGAGCTGAGAGTTGGACCTGCTGATGGGAGCGGCCGCTAGCAAGGGAAGCATTCCCAGGTTGGAGAATCAGGTAAAGGTTGCCACGTGGTTTGACAAGGTGAGAGTTTACTTTCGGTCAGAGTGTGGAGATGTTGATGACTTGCCTGTTCGATCCTATCTTTTTTGTATGGGCTGCTTATTAGTTTGAGGCTTTGGACGCATAAATGTGGCTGGGAGCGTATACACACTGTTCGTTCTTGTATGATATAGATGCAATCTCAGAAACTAATAACCTACACAGTTGCTGCGGGGTTAATGCTCTACAATCTAAATCACAGCTCTTTTTGAGAGCAAAAATAGTTGTATGCTTGCAGTTGCAAGAAGAGCAGTCGAGATCAGCGGCTAAAGAGTGCTGTGTAAGTGCCCGTAAATAACGGCAGCTAACAGCTTACTCCGTTTTTTATTAGTACTCCGTATCCAGCAGATCATGTGACTCCGTTCTTAACGGAACGCTTTCCGCCACTGGGGCCCCACGTCTGCGAAAACGGAACAAGCGCCGCCGGCCCGGATTTTCCAGAACTCCAAAAAAGTCGTCACGACGCAAACCGAACTTTTTTCTCACCACATCTCGACCTCCGCCTCGGATCCTCCGCCACCTCGCGATTGTCCTCACTCGGTGCCTCACATTCATCCTCAGCCATGGATCACGGACGCGACCCCTGCCCTTGGGTCATTCTCAATGACTTTGGCGGTGCCTTTGCCATGGGTGTACGTTGACAAAAGCCTTCTCCATAACCCCCCACATTGAGCGATTGAGAGGCCGTCGTCACTGCGGGCCTCGTCGATGCCAGGCTGCACTGGCTATAGCAAGTTACAGCAAGCTGACCGTTTTATCATCACTGCAGGCCATCGGTGGAACCATCTGGCACGGCATCAAGGGCTTCCGAAACTCTCCCTACGGCGAGCGCCGAATCGGTGCCATCACCGCCGTCAAGATGCGTGCGCCCGTCCTGGGCGGCAACTTCGGTGTCTGGGGTGGTCTCTTCTCAACCTTTGACTGCACCGTCAAGGGCATCCGAAAGAAGGAGGATCCTTACAATGCCATCATGTAAGCGTCGGATCAACTCGTGGAGAAGAACAATCCAGTTTGCTAAGACATTTCTATTTCATAGTGCCGGTTTCTTCACCGGTGGCTCTCTCGCCTTCCGTGGCGGTGTCAAGGCTGCCCGAAACAACGCCATTGGCTGCGCCGTTCTGCTGGCCGTCATCGAGGGTGTCGGTATCGCCTTTGGAAAGATGATGGCTGGATCAACCAAGTTGGAGATGCCGCAGCCGCCCCCGAACTCGGAAGTTCAGGCTTTGTAAACGACAAACGAAAAAAATAATATTACCTGAGACGAAACGAAAAGAACAGAATCGGATCGGATCGGATCGATTTTATGCCTCTCAACTCTGCCTTTTATTCATAATTGTCTTTTATTCCGCTTTACTGGTCTTGGCTTTTTCTTTATGGCCTTAACGCGCAACTATATTATTTTCTCTCCTTGTTGACTCTGCGGCGCCAGAGACGCAGCAAGGATGACTGAGAACCCACTGGAAAACGAACGATGAGAAGGAATCTGGGAAGAACGAAACCCCCCCGAAAAAAAGGAAACCAATATCTATGGATAATCTGCAAATCGCATCGCACTGGCGTTTTCCGTGACTTATAGATATGGAGGGAAATACCAATGGGCTCTCTGCCTGGGTCTGCGAAGGAAAAGAACGAGGGAACAAGCGAATTCGGGGGGAAATAGACCCTGTTGCTTGGGTAGCTAAAAGGGAACTCGGTGTTGGCGAAAACATCACATGTACGAATATATAAAAAAGAAGAAGCTGGCTGGGACGAGATGAGGCGAGATACGTCCCATGCGGCCTGTGTATAAGCTGTACTTGGAGGAAAGGCCTGGTGGTGGCCTCTATCACTTCTAGTCCAACACTCCAACACATAACAAGGAATGAATTGAATTAGGAAATTCTCCTCATCCCAGATCTCTCGTCTGATTCTATTGTGCTCGCTTCCGTCTATCTTTACGTCTTCAACTCACAGCTCATCTGCAGATCCATTCGACCAAGCGCTCATCACCGCCTTGCCTCCATCATCAACCCAAGCTCGCCACATACCGCCGCAGTTATAGTCCATCAGCAGCTCCGACCGAACGCCCACCGCATTCCCATCTTCGTCTCGCACCAGCGTGCACTCGATGCCAATCATGCCGCCCTCTCCTTCGCCCGTGCGCGTCCAGCGATCGCCCGCGCTCTTCTGCAGCTCGCCTCCCGGACCGACAACTCGGGACAGCGCCTTGCTGCCGGCTAATGGCTTGTATCTCGCAATGGCGGCGACGGTGCGGACGGCATTGACGCGCAGGAAGGAGTCGCCGTTGCCTGTTCCCGATACGCCGATGGACCGAGTCGACGTCGTAGAGCTCGTCAGGCTGAGGCGTTGAGTTTCTCCATCGTCTAATTGGACGGGCGAGTACATCCACGGAGTGGGAAAGCAATCTGCCAGCAAGCCCTTCAACGGACCAGCAAAACTAAGTCCCGGTTGTGCCCCCTTGGCTTGACTTGTGAGGTTCTCCCACATCGATGGCCCCTCGGCTTCATCATCCCACTCTTCAGCCCAGAATCCAGCTCCCACGACGGGAGTATCGCCAATACGCCCCGTGAGCTTGTTCGTCATACCACCCGTGCTCGTGGCCGCACAGATGACGCCCTCCGCATCCAACGCAACAGCCCCGCAAGTCCCCTGCGGGAGATACTCCTCCGCATGCCACGTCCCCAAGCCAAGCCCGCGTTTCTCCCTCTCCAGCGCACGAACATGCTCGTCCCAGCGCGGCTGCGTAAAGAAGTACTCCGGATCGACCATCTCAAGGCCGTACCGCTCAGCGAGCCTCTCGGCCGTCTCGCCATGAAGCTGCGTATGTCCCTGCGCAGAGGGCACATCCACGTCCAGCAAAAGAGAAGAGGACGCATGCGACGACGGCGCGAGATCATCCTCCCCGTGCTCAAGCATCTTCTTCGCCAGCAGGATCGGGTTGCGCACCCGGCGCAGGCCCATGACTCCCACGCCGCGCTTCTTGAAGCCCCGCGAGACCATCACGGAGGCTTCGAGCTCGTTGATGCCGTCGCGAGTGAAGACGGCGCCGTGGCCGCTGTTGAAGAGGGGGTTGTCTTCGAGCTGGGCGACGGCGTGGGTGGCGATTTCTAGGGCTGAAGGGCCATGATGAGGAGGAGTTTCTTTTTCTTGTGTTGCGGATTGTTTCTCATATGGTGAATACTGGTTCGTCTTATGTGAAGACGAGTTCATGTAATCTTGTGTGTTGGAAACCTACATGGTTTGGATTTTCATCTCTCTACATTAGTCCTAATTCTTCTCACATTCCGGGCGGGGGCCGCGCCCCCGGGCGGGGGGGGGGGGGGGGGGGGGGGGGGGCGGGGCGGGGGGGG